>APFE030536546.1:184554-252879 GCA_000404065.3 Pinus taeda
AGGATTTCCATTTGCATTAAACACTTTAGGAAACCAACAAAAACAAAACCCCAAAACAAAATAAAATCTATAAAACAACGAAGTAAGAAAAAGGTTAACTAAGCACATATGGTGCACCACACTTCATCAGTTTACGATACCTGGATTGATAATTTATGTAGAGCAATTTAAGACATTAAACTGACTAGACATAAATCTTGCCTTGTACTTCTCCACACTCCCGTCAGCTACTTGCTTCACTTTGTAGATCCATCTCGAACCCACCATTGATTTCCCTTCCGGTCTTGGGACAATCTCCCATGCACTGTTTCTGACAATCGAATCATACTCTTCCACCATGGCCTCTACCCATGTGGGTTCTTCCACAACTTCCTTGAAAGAGGATGGCTCCGTCACGACACATTTTCTCACAAGAGCCATGTATCCAGTGTACTGACCCAGTGACTGTCTCTGCCTGTGCTCTGTTGTAGGTGGTCCTACAACCTTCTTTGCATCGCGAGCCAGTCGCTCAGCTTCTGTATTGCGCTTTCGCCCTTTGATGGTTGGCGTTGCATGAGTGGTCTCTTCCACTCCATGAACTTCATATTGTGGCTGATCCACCTCCTGAAGCTCATCCTTAGGAGCTAATAGCTCCTCATCTGCATGCAAGTGTGGATCCCTCTCAAGCGAACACTTCATGGCTTTCTCCTTCTGAAATTTTATATCCCGTCGCACAACAGTCTTGTGACTGTTTGACAAATACACACGATAGTTATGGGGCATATCAGTGTACCCCACAAATATCCCAACCTCTATGGTCAGCTCCAACTTCTTCTTGGCATCCTTCGTTACATGCATGTAAACAAGAGAACCAAAAATCCTCAAATCGGAAATATCAGACCTCTTACTAGAATAAGCCTCCTCGGGTGTACTCATGCCAAGTATCCTATGAGGACAACGGTTTTGCACATATACTACAGTATGCATGCCTTTGCCCACAAATGAAGGGGTAGGCCATGATCATGCAACATCACCCATGCAACACCCATGATCGTTCTGTTCTTCTGCTCAACAACCCCACTCTGTTGTCGGTTATGGGGAGCTATGAGCTCTCTTCGAATCCCTTCTATGTTGCAGAAGTCCTTGAACTCGCTAGAGATGAATTCACCACCATTGTCACTCTTAAGAGCCTTCACCTTCTTCCCTGATTCCTTCTCGACCAATGCTTTGAACTCACAGAACTTTGAGTATGTCTCGCTCTTCTTATGCATGAAGAAGATCCAACACTTTCGAGAGAAATCATCAACAAAGATCACATAGTACTTGTGCTTTGCTGTCAAAGCGACTGAGAAAGGTCCACACACATCTGTGTGAATTCTCTCAAGGATCGTCATGGTGCGACTATCCTTCTCGTGAAAGGTGGCTTTCACAAACTTTCCCAAAATACACCCCTTGCACTGATCTGACTGTGCAAGAGTACCTTTAGGAAGCCTAGTAAAAATCTACTACAGTATCTTCAAGGCTCCATGGTGAAGGTGGCCCAATCTCTGGTGCCATAGCTCGCCATCATCCCGGCTCACCACTCCTTCTGCCTTGCATGCCATTGCTGAGCAGCCATCTACATGCAACTGATAAAGGTTCTTGACTCGAACCCCTATCATCTAGGTTTCTCTATTTGTCTTGCTGCGTAGGAAAGCCTTTCCCTCACTGAAAACAACATCATATCCCTTGTCTTCTAACATCGCCACAGAGAGAAGATTATTCTTCAATCCTGGAACATGCATCACTTCCTTCAATACGAAGGGTTTACCAGACTCCCTCTCAAAGGAAATGGTACCAATAGCGGTCGCACTATATCTACCATCATCGCCCATCTCGATGTGCACTCCAAGATCTTTCTCATCCAGATCAGAAAACAAATCTCGATCTCCTGTCATGTGAAAAGACGCACCACTGTCCAAGAACCATACCAATCCCATCACACTTGATACCAAGCATGAGATCAACAAAAAATCCAGCTCAAACTATGAGGCTAAGGCCTCTCCCACTGCAGATCCATCAGCTTGCTTATTTTTCTTCTTCTATGGACAATTTGTGGCATAGTGTATGTGCTGGTGACAGTGAAAGCACTTCACCTTGGACATGTCCTGCTTCTTACCTTTCGCACCAGAATGAGAAGCCTTCTTGTTCTTCCCCTTCTTTTCTTTGACAGCCAAAGCGCAATTTTCTTCATCAGATGCCTTTGATGAAGATCCGTCCCCGGTATTCCGCCTGATCTCCTCTTGCACAAGATCTGACCAAAGTCTCTCCCATCCTGGAAACTTCTCCCAACCATTGACAAAGCCTTGATAGGAATGCCAACTCTTCGGAAGAACAAGTAGAGCCAAGCTCACCAAGTTCTCATCATCGACAGTTACCCCCACACTTCCCAGCTCATCCTGACATTGGGTGAACTTCGTGAGATACTTGGGCATACTGTTGCCTTTCTAACACTTTATGTTTCTGAGTTTATCCTTGAGCGCCAACTTCCTCTTGTCACTCTTGCTTTGGAATAGATCTGTCAATGCTTTCCACATCAAGTGTGGAGAAGCCTTTCCATGGAGGCTGGACACAATGTGATCCCTCACACCCTCCAACAGAATCCTTCGACACTTTGCTGTATTCTTTTGCCAAGCCTCAGCTTCAGCAGCATTAGTGGGTTTTGGGACATTCGCATCTATGAACTCCTTCAACCCATTATCATCTAACACCTACTCCATCCTGTCCTTCCATGCAATATAGTTCAAGCTACCCTCAAGAGCATACTCCAATCGCAATCTGTTGAAAGACATTTCAACTTTGACACCAAGAAAACACTATTACAAATTCGAATTCCACCAACTCAAAACTCAATCGCTTCCAATCTAAAATTCGTGAGAACTAAGTATTTCTTGTACAGAGATTGATTGTATGTGCATTCACTAGATATCTCACCTTCCAAAAGAAGGATGAATCCAGAGGCTACCTGGCCCAATTACAGACTCTGCCTGAAGAAATAAAACGTAGTCACTGTTTAGTCAATTTAGTGTTCCTAAATTGATGTCATTAATTGTCAACCCGGGGCTCGTAAGCTGATGAAGTGAAGGTGTACTATATGTACTTAAGCAACCTCTTAGAGCTTTTTTTCGTTTGGGGTGTTGTTTGTGGTTAATTTATCTTCCTATGATGGAGTGATGTATTTATAAACAGATGAGTGATGGTGTGTGTAAGGTGAATTCTAGATGACGGAAACTGTGTGATTAGTGGTTCTAACTACTTGCTGAAAAGGAAAACTTGAAGGAAATAAATGAATTAAAATGAACTGAAAGCAAAGAACCACTTTCTAATGGCATTAGACACCATTCATGCTGCTGCAAATAAAAGGTAAGAAAATCACTTAAAAGACCAATGATAATGTTTATCTCTTCCTAACTCTCTGCCTCTAACACATAGTACTGTGTAAGACACGATTAGGAAGTAGCTAAAGATAAGTCTAAGAAATGATAAAGAATGAGAAAAATCTACTTTAAAGACTAGTTATAATGTTTTGCTCTTTCTAACTCTCTGCCTCTAACACATAGTATTGTGTAAGACACGATTAGAAAGTAGTTAAAGATTAGTCTAAAAAGTACCCAAAGCCGGCTGCAAGTTATTAGTATTCTGATCTCTAAAAGATGGACAATTTATAATAAAGAGACCATTCATATGTTAGCAGACATATTTGAGAAATAAAACTAAAAATCAGCTATGAAAATAAAGTAAAGGCAGCAACTTTGAATCTGTCAACTGAAACTACCACTAGACATAAAGCAAATACATAAACACACAAGCAATCCCGGGTTAAAAAACCTGCAAAAGAACAATGCTGATCAGCTTAAAATAAAGGCTAGAAATGAAATAACATGAAAGTAAATTACGCTGTACATATGTCAAGAAAAGGAAATGCTGAATGGAAATAAGGAAATGCTGAACATAAAATACTATACAAGGCTAACATGAACAGGGGCCCTCCATTCATATAACCCAAAGAAGACTCAAGGTATTGAAAACTTCAGAACAGCACTACTTCTATTACTCCATGTGCAGAAAATTACAGTCAAGAGTGCTAGAACAGCACTATTAAAATAGAGTCTGGGAATGCACTAAAATTATAACAAGTTCATAAAACACAGCAACTAAAGAAAGTAACATAAGCGTATGCAGACGCAAGTTTTTATAGGCATCTGAAAGATATCCTAATGCGTACAGCTAAAACTGAAAAATAAACTAACTGTCATGCGTAATTAAGGTTCAATAACACATCATAAGCCTGCGTGGATGAGCTGGAGGTTCTAGTCGTTATGGGCATTGAATCCAAAGTTGGATTATGTCCCCCACAACCTGCGTAACATGGACAAGTCACCGTTTGAACTGACATGACCCAACAGCGTATGCATCACCGTTAAGCTGCCTTTGTTGACCATAACTTGACCCTTGTTGACCGGAGGTACAGATGATGTGGATGGCTGAACAAATAGCACAGGAACCTCGAGCACCTTGATTCCTAAGTGCCCATGTGGCTCATTTGGCAAAATGACACGTGGAACCTTGAGATTAACAAAAAGGCTGCGGGATCATCAGATGGCTGCGGAATCAGCAGATGGTTGTGGAATGCCTGTAAATATGTCAAAATCTAAACAAAACAGTCACACATTAGCAAAGCTCACTTGATCATGCTTAATGACATCTAATGTAATGATCTGGGTGGTTTTACATTGAAAATGAGGCAAAAGAGAGAGGTAAGTGATGAAAAACAGTAGGTAATAGTGGATGATGAGGTGTAAGTTAGAGGCTCTACAGCCGCTTCCCTAAAAAAGCCTCTATAGGTGTCTTCATCCCCAAAATACAATGAGGACTTCTGTTCTGAAGATACACTACTATATTGCATGCCTCAGTCCACAGATGAAGTGGTAGGCTTTAGTCATGCAGCATCGCTCGAGCTGCTCCCACAATAGATCTGTTCTTCCTTTCGACCACCCCATTCTGTTGTGGGTGATGAGGTGCCGTGAGTTCCCGTTTAATTCCTTATAAAGCACAAAAGTCTTTAAACTGTTGGGAAACATACTCTCCACCATTATCACTCCACAAGGCCTTTATCTTCCTCCCTAATTCTTTCTCTGCCAAATCTTTGAACTCACAAAACTTCAAGAAGGTTTGATCCTTCTTTTGCACGAAGTAGATTCAACATCTACGAGAAAAATCATCTATAAAAATAACAAAGTACCATTGCTTCATGGTGGAGGCTATAGAGAAGGGCCCACATACATCTAATGAACTTGATCCAGAACTACTCCTACTCTACCATCCCAATCATGAAAGGAAGCCTTCGCATACTTACCCAGAGTACAATCGTTGCAAGTGCTTGTCTGCTTCAGTTTGCACTTGGGTAATCCGGTAGAAATTTGTTGCATGATCTTCAAGGCCCCATGATGCAAGTGGCCTAGTCTCCTATGCCATAACTCACCAATATCTTGGCCATGCACCACTTCAGCCTTCAAACTAAGAGCAGTGCAATCTTATACCTGTAACTTGTAGAGATTCTTAATTCAAATCCCAATCTGTTTTGTCTGTCCAATGCCGATATGCCTTAGGAAAATCTCTCCCAAACTAAAGACTACATCATAGCCTTTATCATCAAGCATAACAATAGACACAAGATTCTTTTTTAGCCCTAGTATATACATAACATTAGAAAGAGTGAGGGGAGAACCATGCTCCATCTGAAACATAACCATACCTCTACCCAAGACACAATACTTTTTGTCATCGTCCCTCTCGATCCGTATCTAGAGATCCTTCTCCTCTAAAGTGCTAATAAGATTCTTGTCACCTGACATGTGGAAATAAGCTCCACTGTCCAAATACCAAACACATCCCATGTTGGATGAAACCATGCATGCAATAAGTGAGAAATCCATCTCAAACTGTGAAGCTAGTGCATCACCATCAAATTCCTTGGAGGAACCTTTCCTCTTGGACTTCCTCTTTGGGCAATTATTAGCATAATGACCCAACTCATGACAATGAAAGCATCTCACCTTCGACTTGTCAAACTTCTTCCCTCCTTGAGAAGACTTGGAATGGGATGCCTTCCCTTTCCCTTTCTTAGCTTTAGAAGCTAAAGCCAAGTTCTCTTCATCATCATGTTTTGACGAAGAAGCTCCATCCCTGGTGCTCCCTCTAATCTCCTCTTGCATCAAATCTGACCATAGTCATTCGCAATCTGGTAGTTTCATTTTGTCCCTTCCATTCACTAAGTCCTGGTAGCTATTCCAGCTCTTAGGAAGGCCAAGGAGTGCTAGACTCACCATATCCTCATCGGTTGTAGTGACTCGTACGCTTGCAAGCTCATCTCTGCAGGTGGTGAGCTTGTTCAAGAATGTAGAAATATAGTCACCCTTCGCACACTTGTTCTTTTGAAGCTTGTCCTTCAGTGCCAACTTCCTTTGATCACTGCTATTTTGATACAAATCTTTCAATGTTTTCCACATTGCAAACGGAGAATCCTTCCCATGGAGGCTTGAGACTATGTGATCTCGAACACCCTCCAAGAGAATTCTCCTAGCTCTAGCCACACACTTACCCCATTCCACCAGCTCAATCTTGTCGTTAGGCTTAGGGACTTCTTGATCAATGAAATCCTTAAGACCATTATCTTCCAAAACTACCTCCATGCGATCCTTCCAAGCTATATAGTTTGAGCTTCCATCAAGGGCATACTCAAGCCTCAAACCATTGAATGCCATCGATGAAATAGATGTGATAAGAACTTGAGATCTATATCAAGAATAAGAAACTTTGAATTCCTCCTACTATTATACTATTCTTGCTTGATCACCTGTGCTCCGATACCATGTAGAAATTTCACCTGAAGAACAAACGGATATATGCAATGTCCTAAAGCATAATAGTTGTTCTACTTCTACAAAACATTAAGTAGAAGCATAATCGAAATCATGAGCAACATCAAGTAGAAACATGCATAACTGATCAAGAGAATTAATCACACATAACACAAGATATATCTAGGGGAAAGCACCAACATAAAACCCCAACCATGTATTATTAATCAAGTTGAAATCCTCTTCACAATACAAGAAGAATTAGCTCTCAAGCTATTCAGTTCTCAAATGAACTATGAAGATATGAAGATATATCTCACGAACCACCCAAGCCCTATTTATATAGGCTTTCCCTATGGTCCTTACGTAGTTTGCTCAGGAAATAATAGCAAAAACATAAGCTGTTAGTTCCAACATACCAAAAACAACCAATGGTCCAACTACATATTCCTTGAGAACACTAGTTACTCAACCATGCAAAAACTACTTACTAGAAATAGTTAAGCATCTAATAGTACACTATCCCACATCTAATCTCAACTGGGTCTCTGACAAAACTAACATGCAACAGTTATCCATGAGTGAATCCTCATTTATCTAAAATAATAGTTGTCACATGCATGCAAGCATTAACAAACTATATTTTATTATTTTAACAACTTGTTAAAATAATCTAACTGAACTTGACTAGTAAGAACTAAGTCAATTGATTCTCTCATTATAGAACTCATGCTTATTCCCTCAATTAGTGGAGGAAACTCATGTGCATGCTCACAAAGATTTCAAATTCGAATTTCCTTAATTGATTAACTCAACTGAATTAATTAATTAATATTTCAAATTGTTGTTAAGAACAAAATTAATTTTACTTCCTCTAGATAGACTAGGGACTGCTATAAATAGGAAGGGACCCAAAAATGCTATTTTTAGAACTTTCTATTTTTAACAGTTTCACCTCTCACCCAATGTGGCCAATGACCTCACTGTCCAAACTACTATTTTTAGACATGTTATTTTTAGCACATTCTAAATTTAGCATTTCTTGTTGCACACTTTTCAACAATATTTTTCATCCTAGCATCTCCATTAGTTTCTCTGATGGGAAAATTACCCTCATTCTTGTTTTCAGCCATGGTGTGGGTATGTGGAATGGTTTCTTCTTCTTCTTCCCCAATAGGCTCTTCAAAGATCTCAGGTTGTTCACCTAAGGGGTCCTCTAACTCCCCTACTATCAGAGAGGGAAGTTGACAATCATCGAAGAAGAGTGAAGTTTGATTGTCTAATGGTGTGGGGGTATTTGGCAAGAATTTCCATAAAGTGTCTCTACTCCTACGAGGCATGAAAAATATTTTTTTATTTTTTTTAGGTGTTTTTTCAAAGTCAACTGCAAAACAGAAAGGAAAGCAAGAATAACATCTACCTACTGAATGTAAAACAGAAAGAAAAGAAGAAATTACATCTACCTAAACACCTCCCCAACAATTGTTCCAAAACATGATGAGCCTCAGTATTGCAACAAGAGTGTTGCAACTCCCAAGGCTACCAAATTTACTTTATCAAACCGGGGTTTTGTACAAACTTAGAGGTGACAGTGTTGTATACACAGCAGATGCATCATTCTACTCATGCCATCCTCAACTGGGTCACTTGATCATTAGGGTTCCAAACCATTCCTCTATTGAACTGAAAGGAATCTAACTACTAAAAGCAGAGTGTGAAGTCTAGTCCTAGTGCAGAGAAAGTAAATGCTTTTACACTCAGAAGATGAAAGTTGTCAACTTGTAAATGTTATCAAGGATACAATCTTATTTTAGGTTGCATAAAGGAAACTATCCTAACTTCCACTCAATCATCTATCTATTAGGGTTTCTTGAAAACATCATATTACTCTTATCGTTTCATAATTCAAAAGTGCATGCATTGTCCACCTAATTCACACTTGCAAATTAAAGAAAACTATTCACTGCTAGATTTGGACAAAAAAAGGACTAATGCTATTGAATCTTACAGGAAGGGAAAAAGAGTGAAATGAATGGTCTAAGTGGCACTTCTGGTCATGGAATCCAAGATGATGAGTGAAACTACTCCTAAAATAGTCTAGGTTGTCATTTCAGGTTAAAGCAAGGTCAAAACAGGATACTACAGTTAACCTACAAGATGTTGCTACAGGATGTCTTGTACTGCTATAGGATGTTGATATAGGATGTCCTATACTGCTCCAGGATGTCTTGAAATTCTACAGGAAGTTGGATGAGAGGGTTTGGAGGGTAAAAATGGTGAGATGAAGTGTTAGAAGGTTGTATGAAAATTGTGGAAAGTGTGGGGAAGGTGATCTTCACCCTTGGTCAAGCCCATTACTTCAAGAAGGTCAGGTTTGGCAAATATGGCTTGCTCACGATGACCTGAAAACAGAGGGTTAGAACATGGGTTGGCATGAATCAACAAAAGGTGGAGAAGACCTAAATGGAGCTGGTTGAAAGGGTCCTTACCTACAGATCAACAATCATGGCATAACATCTACATGTATTCCTTTTCCTTTGCAAATTGTTTCATGTCAATGTGGAAAATATGAATTGAATTTGGAAAAGCTAATATAATTATTGCTAACAGCTTGATCTATAAAATGAAATATTTTCTAAGTTATGAAACTTAGGAGAAGCAAAATAACAAGTGTAACTCTTTCCAAGAAATCATAAGTAGCTATCTAACTAATGTTAAAACTTGATCTATGCAATTGACAAGAGATCAAACTCTGTTTTTGGGCTGTGAGAGTGGGGTCCTCTAATCATGATCCCATGAGGGAAATGAGATAAGGGTCACTGTCACGATATTTTTGATGTATTTTACTCTATTTCACTACAAAAACTAATTTATCCTTTAAATTAATGGAAGCATGAATAAACCAACAACTTAATCATACTTTTAAGCTAAGAAACATAAATAAACTACAACAATTAATCAATCATTATAAAATAAGAATATAGATACAAGAGAGGAACTTATGCTTCTAGGGTTGGGCCCTAACCCAAGAGCTTCAACCCTCTGAGTAAGTGTTGGATCAAAACAAAGCTTCTCAGTATCATTCAAAAAATGGCAAATACATCATAGCAATAACAGTCAAATGTGCTTCAGCTTGATGGCCTCTTGGCTACCATAAAAATTTGAATCCTAATGAGTCCCTTAGCTATTTTATTTATAAAAAAAATGAGCTACCAAAAACTCAATATAAAATAGGGATATTTTCCTCCCTAACTCAAGAATAGATGAATCTACTCTTCCTTGCCTTGCACTGGCTCGGTTGCCAATGAACTTGGCCTGCTTGGATGCCAATGACATCGAGTTGATGAAATAGAGTGGGGGATATTCGACTGATTTGAGGAATTAAGGAGGTGGACCATCTCATATAATCTCTCTTGATTTTCTACTATGATTTCTTGCACTCAAATAATCTCAAAATTTCTCCAATTCCTGCATAATCACATCCTTACAATTTTTATAACCTTTAAACCTTATATACCATATCAACCTAATCACTATAAATAACCTCAAAGTCTAACAATAATTACCCTTTAAACCTTGTAAAACATATAATATATATAACCCCTTAACACTATGTTATCTACCCTCTCCCCGCTTCCCCCCTCATTCCTAACCATTGTATCTCCTAATATAATCCATTTAAAGATAAATTCTAATTATAGAAATAAGATGAAAAAATATTTCCAATTATAATTATAATTTAAAAATACTAATATATAATACATTATATATTATATATAATATATAGAGAGAAGAAATAATATGGAAGAATTAAGAGCCTTAAGCAACCTGGCCTCTTAAAAATATGGAATGAGTCTGAGTAACGCAAAGCCCCGGTAAACCCATTAAAGGCTTCAGGAGATGATCAACAAGGAGGAAACATTGATTGAAAATATCCTCCCGTTTGGCCTCAGGGACATCATTACAAGTCAAAACTCTCAAAGCCCCTGTAAACCAAGTAAAGGCTTAGGACAAACCTAACAAATTGAAACTAGAACAGAAGGACCTAAAACATCAGAGTCAATAAACATATTCTCTCTTTTTCATTCCTATCTTGACTACTAGTTTTTCATGAAAATTATATGAAGTAGGAAATGCCATGATCCCTAAGATCTCTCCCCACTGGCATCAAACCCATTCATAGTCCAAGATGAGAACCAAAAGAGTATTACAGGTTGTGGTATAGAGGCTATTTGGTAAACCCTAGTTTTGCATCAAGCAACAAAAATGGAAGCCTCAAATAGATCTTGGTGATGAGTTATTAGATTTCTCCTTCCCTTTCCAACTACAATTTGAGTATGGTTTGATTCAATTTTTTGGATATATTTCTCTACATTTTTATTTTTTCTTTTTTGGTGATATTGTTATCAAAGTTTGTACCCTCTCGAATAGAATTTGGGATGATTGGAACCTCGATCATTAAGTTAATGAGGGAGGATGTGGTTTTGGAGAAGGAGGTGGTGGTGGCTATGAGGATTCAAACCCTTGTTCATGAGTTGTTGACCTTTGCTTCGAAATTTGGGTTTCTCCCTCCTATCTCATTAGTCTGCTTGGGGAGGAAGAAGAAGTGTTTGGGCATGGCCTTCGCAACCAGTTAGAAACTCCCAAACTTCCTATATTTTCTTATTCATTAAATTAATGAATGCAACCCATGTGCTCTTATTGAAAAGAGTGAATTGTATTTGTGATCAACATTACTTTCTCCAGGTTAAAGTGCACTCTCCCTATGTTCATTGGATGTTGGTACTCCACTAGAGATGTTTCCATGCACATCCTTTTGAGGAGAAACCAAGAAATGCATAGGAATTGTTTCCCCAATAAACATGGGCCTTCTCTCTTAAATGGGTAGTACAAGACACTCCCTTTGGAAACATTCACATCATAACACTTAAAAAAGGAAAAAGGATTAATGAAAAAAATATCTTTGATTTTCCTACCTCCTAAACCCTATTCGCAACTTATAAATTCACAAAAATACAACCCAAATTCACTTTTCGTTTGCATTTAATTGTGATTGAACTGGAGCTTGAAATGTGAACAATGAACTCTACATGAATTGTGTTCTGAGAATTGAACCTTTACTCTAGAGCCTTGCTACTAAAATGTGTGCATTTTGTGGACAACAAGCATAACAATGGAGAGAAACATTGCACTTTTCACCCAGCCATAGTTATTTCAGTCAAAGTATGAAAAAAATTGATTCTTAACATGTCTATAACTAGAAAGGGATGAAAAATGAAATGGTGATCAATGCTTTTGAATATCGTCTATTCTATTTTAGATTCGATGATTACAAGTCGATATTATGTATCATTCATGGTTCAATCAATATAATAAATATAAATATATATATATATATATATATATATATATATATATATATATATATATATATATATTATATATATATATATATATATATATATAGATATATATATATATATATATATATATATATAATATATATAGAGAGAGAGAGAGAGAGAGAGAGAGAGATATATGTATGTATGTATGTATGTATGTATTTATGTATGTATGTATGTATGTATGTATGTATGTATATGTATCTGTATATGTATATATGTATATGTATATATATGTGTGTGTGTGCGCGCGTATACACATACACACACACACACACACACACACACACACACATATATAGATATATGGTAAGTCCCATATATCAAGACCCCCACATCCCCTCTACAATTCATCAAATATGATACGTCAACATACATCCCTAGTCACATCCCTGCATTCCCACATCCCACAAACTTGCCGGAACATTATTTGTGGTGTGTATTTGTAAAGCTCACTTGAAAATTCAATATTGATCAACCTAATGGAATTGGCATTGTTATCAATTAGTTACTTAATTTTCCCTCTTGCATCAATGTTATAAATATGGTTGTTACTGGTGCAGTAGGTGATCTAGGTGGATCTTCATAAAAGTACCAGTGGCATGGTAAAAGGATCAAAACTCAAAGTGGTAGAATCTAGATAAACTTATCATCAAATCGAAGTGCTCGTCATCCTGATTCCAACAGTGTGAACAACACTCAAATCTGAGTCCAGATGAAAAAGTTAGAGAAATTCAAAGTTTGAGCTTGACTTATCCAAGTAGCAAGGAGAAGATGAAATGGAAAAGTTTCAGTTAATGAGGGAGTGCCACGTGGCATGTTTCCACTGGACCTTGCATATCACATATCGGTGAAAAGGAGGAGTGGCTTAAGGAGAATCGGCCCCTGGCGTTGCCCGCTGTGATTGCGATATCTCATATCACAGGTTGAAGGAGGAACAACAAAGGGTATATCGGCCTCGGCGAAGACTCAGTTGCGATGAGACTTTATCGCAAATCGCAGGAACAAGGATGGTGTTACGAAAGGCCCTGGTGGAAAGTGTCAATTGTGATTTTGCGATAGGTGTCGATTGCGATATTGTGATGGGAGGCCAGACCCAAAATGTTATATATTATGATTAATAAACCTATCGGGTCCACAGATGTTGTAAAACTCTAGATTAGTACGCCGATGGTTCCACGCCGGTTGCAATTTCGATGGGGTTTTCAGACGTGAAATATTATCTTCTATGGTTAACACTCCTATCAATTCCATGGTTGTCGCAGGATTCATGTGCCCTTGGCTTGGACTATCCCCCGATAAGCTGGAAGAGTTGATAAACCCATCGTTGAGACTCATGCGCAGTTGAAATGGGTTTCCTTGTTGGAAAGGGGCTTCACTATTGTGGTAAGGTTGTTTCCGTGAATCCTTTCGGCCTGATTCCGCCTACTAACTTGGGTTCTTATGTTAGAACTCCCCCGATTTTTAGGGATGTCATCATGCTTATATATATGATTGTTTATGTTGGGAGAAAGGCAAGGGAGGACTAGCCGAATACACATATTTCACTGCATATAGCAATCCCTGACCCTGGTAGCAGGTCGGAACCTTGCCTTGAGCAGTAGGGAGGTTCCGAGAAGGTTGTAGAAGGCCCGATTATCCAAATTGAGAGTTTGGATAGGTGTTTTTGCACTACTTTTCATTGGGAGTTTACTGGTTCTGTCTGTTTTCAAAGTTGGGTTCTCCATTCTCTGCCCATCTATTAGCTTGGAGGTATAAGGGTTGAAATTGATTATTTTTTTACTTTTATCTCTTTATGCCACTAATAAAAAGAAGGCCTCCCCACTATTGAGCAGGGCCCAGAGACGGTGTCCAAACTGGATGAACTCCATGATCAAATCATTGTGTCATGGTTTTGTGTTCTTCTGATTATTTCTGCATTGTTTATGTGCTTTTAAGTTCCATGGTTAATTAACTCTGTTATATGTAATTTTAATGCATCTGTAAGTATCTTTGATCAATTTTGGTATCAAGGCAGGTCTTTGTAGATGTGAATTGCATGAGTTTATGCTAACATGGAACAAGCTGCAAAGAGGAGAAAGAATGCTTAATTCCTTTGATCCTGAAGTAGGACGTTCATAGTGAAGAAGAAACATGGCCAATGAAGAAGCTCGTTGGGAAGAGGAACAGAATTTCCAAAAGGTATTCTAAAATATGGCAGGAAAAGTGGACCAGTTGTTTGCAAAGTATGAGAAGGCACTTGGGCATGAGAAGAAGGATGTTGATGATCATGGATCAGGAAATTAGGAAGATGGTGGAGAAGATCCTCCTCCCTCTCCTTCTTCCAGTGAAAGTTATCATCACTCTCATAGAAATTCCAAATAGACCTCTAAGAAATTTTTCTTCAAGCTAGACATGAAGTTCGATCTACCCATGTACAATGGAGAATGTAGTGCAGAAAAATTCAATAATTGCTTCAGACGGATAGAGGTTTATTGTCGAATCCAGCAGGTCAAAGAATATGAGGCGAAATTCCAGTTACCATCTCTTCGGTTGAGAGGCACTGCTCTTGTTTGGTGGGAGAACAAGTTATATAAGGGCAACACGAAGTCAGGTAACCTTTTGTCCTCTTGGTCTAGTTTTATTTCTACTTTAAAGGACCAGTTCTATGCTTTGGGTTATAACCAAAAGGCACTTATGGACTGGAAATATTTAAGGCAAGGTAAGGGCCAAAATGTACAAAGCTTCATGGAGGAATTTTGAAAACAAGCACTGAATTTTGGAATCTCATTAGATGCGCCCAAAAATGTAATTAAGTACATAGGTGCACTACATAGTTACATTAGACACTCATTATTACTGTCTGAGCCTACTTCAATTGATACGGCCAGTGTTAAAGCTATACATCTTGAAATTCGAGGCAAGAATGATCGAGACAACCAAACCAAGAAGATTTCATTCAAACCTCGACATGGAAAATTCCAGAAGAAAGGAAAAGCGAAGGATAAGAAGATCGTCACTACCAAGAAGGGGGAGGGAGCAACATCATCATGCACTCACTGCAATAAGGATGGGCATGATGAGGACCACTACTGGAAGCTGCATCTGGAATTGAGACTGAAGAGATTCGATGGAAAGGGGAAGCAAAAGATAGTTGCAACAGCGCAGGACCTTGGATCGGATTCTGGCGATGAAACATTGATCACAGTCATGGGTGAAAGAGGTACTCTTAATAATAGTTTTCATTCGGTCGCAGGCACTATTTATTTTAATGAGCCTGTGAGTCGTGAGTGAAAGAGAATTGAGTTTTTCCACATTAGAGTTGTCATAAACCACACAAAGGTGGAAACTTTGTTTGATTCAAGTTCCCAAGCAAACTTAATCTTAGAGTCCTTATTGAAAAGGATAGGCCTTGAAACTAAACCTAATTTGAGTCCATACCCACTTGGTTGTGTAAGTGATAAAGCCAAATTGCATGTCACCAAGCAGTGTAGGGCCAAATTTGTAATCTCTTCTAAATTAGTTGATGAGGTAGAGTTAGATGTAGTAACTTTTGACATCTATGGAATCATTGGGAAGCCCATAATTATATGACAGAAAGGTCATTTTCTTTTGGCATGAACAAAAATACCACCTCCCCAAGGATGGGGTAGAGTATATAATCAGAGCTCATCACACAAAGTTAGTGCTAGCATTGTCGGTGCATGATAGATTAAAAGACTGGTGAATTCCAGTAAAGGGTGCATGCTCATGGTAGTGAGGGTGAAAGAAGCCAAAACGTCTAATGCTTTCAGAGGTTGTGATTCTAACCATAAGAAGGAATTATTTGAAATTATTTCTGAGTATGATGAATTGTTTCAGGAACCGAGAGGATTGCCTCCTAAAAGGGAAATCCAACATGAGATCCATTTGGAGCAAGATACCCCTTTACCAAATGTTAGCATGTATAGGATGGCTTCTATCAAGATGGAGGAGATCAAGAAACAGGTATAGGAACTACTAAATTAGGGAGTCATCAGACTAAATTCTTCTCCTTGCGACTCACCAATCATGTTGGTGCCGAAGAAAGATGGCACATAGAGAATGTGCGTGGATTACAGGGCACTGAACAAGATCATGGTGAATAATATATACCCTCTCCCTCGCATCAATTAATTATTAGATCAATTATAAAAAATTGTTTTATTTTTCCAAGCTGGATTTGCATAGTGTTTATCACCATGTTAGAATTGCAGAGTAGGACGTCTGGAAAACTGGGTTCAAAACCAAGCAGGGGATTTTTGAATGGATGGTGATGCCATTCGGACTGTGCAACACTCTAGCCACGTTTATGAGGGTAATGAATGACTTATTTCAGACATTTCTTGATCATTTTGTTCTTGTGTATCTGGACAATATTCTTGTGTATAGTAGGACATGGGAGGAACACATGTGTCACATAAAGAAAGTGCTTGATGTTCTGAAGAAAGAGAAATTATATTTGACATTGTCAAAGTGTGAGTTTGGAAAGACTTCTCTTATTTATTTAGGCCATATTGTTGATAATGGGAAATTAAGGATAGATCCCTCTAAAGTGGAGAAGATAAGGAAGTTTCCTGAGCCCACGAATGTCACAAAAGTCTGAAGTTTTCTGGGCACAGTGCACTATTGGAGAAGGTTCATAGCAAACTTTTCCATTATTGCAGCCCCCTTGCACACCTTGACTAGTGTGAAGCATGCCTTTTAGTGGGGAGGAAAATAGCATAAATCCTTCGACACACTGAAAGAGAAGATCAACACAGCCCCAGTGCTTGCCTTACTAGACCTTCAGCAGCGTTTCAAAATTGAAATAGATGCCAAAGGATATGAAATGGGTGTTGTATTGATGCAACAAAGAAAACATGTTTGTTACCACTCGAAGACTTTCTCCCAGGCTGTTGTTAATTATCCTACATATGACCGGGAGCTGTACCCCTTAGTCTAGAGTATAAAGAAGTGGAAATGCTATCTGATCAGCGAGGAGACCGTCATCCACACGGATCATCAACCCTTGCAGTCTCTTCAGTCATAGACCAAGCTTCAGCAAGAACGTCACTTCAAATGGATGGGATTCCTCCAACAATTCCACTTTGTAATAAAATATAAGAAGGGCGCCAACAATAAAGTAGCAAATATGATTTCTCGCCCTCCTATTTCTACATCTATAGTTTTGTGAAATGTTTCTTTGTTGTTAGAAATTTATGTTGAACAGTATGCTAATGATAATGATTTTAAAGAAATCTATGCAAAACTGACTCATGGATCACACGTGGACAATTATTACTTGCAGGGAAATCTATTGTACCACCTTGAAAAACTATGTATACCCAATAATGAAAGGGTTCTTGTAATATGAGAGGCTCATACCTCTTTGGTGTCTGGTCATTTTGGCATTGAGAAAACTTTATGTCATTTGCGGAGGTTTTGTTTTTGGCCTCATATGAAAAACATTGTGACTCGCTTTGTAAAGGGTTGTATGTTGTGTTATGTTTCAAAGCCCTCTAATAGAAAACTCGGGCTCTACACACCACTCCATATTCCGAGTCGACCATGGGAAAGTGTCTCCATGGACTTTATAGGAGGTTTACCGATTCCTGAGAAAGATCACGGTTATTTTTATGTCATTGTGGATAGGTTTAGTAGAATGTGTATTTTAATGTCTTGTAAAAAGTAGCTCACTGCTGAGCAGACTGCTTTTCTTTTCTTTCAGCATGTTTGGGTCCATTTTGGGTTGCCCAGATCTATTGAGTCTAATCGAGACTCTCACTTTCTTGGGGAGTTTTGGACCAACTTATGGAGAATGATGGACACAAAGCTAAAAATAAGTACGGCATTTCATCCACAGACCAATGGACAGAGAGAGGTTGTCAACCACACTATGGTACACTTGTTGCAAGGCTATTGTGGGAAAGATCCCAAGTTATGGAATGAACAGCTTCCTTATGTGCAGCATGCATACAATCAAGCAACACATTCATCTACACAGAGCTCACTGTTTGAGACATGTTTTGGCTATCTACCTAGAGATCCCTTGGACATGGTCTTTGGGAAAGAGGAGGATGGAAATGGACGAGATGATAGGGACAAAGCATAGAAGTTCATTCATTGGATATAGGTAATTCATCAGGTAGTGCAGGAGTAGTTGGAGAAGAGTTAAGCTCGGTATAAAGCTCGACACGATAAGCACCAAGTTGACCATCAATTTCAAGTTGGGGACAAGGTATGGCTCCATATCAACAAAGATAGGATGAAGGGAGAAGGGAAGAAACTAAGACCCACTAGATATGGTCCCTTCATCATATTGGAAAATGTTGGAGACAATGATTTTCATCTTGACTTTCCTGCTTATATGCAAATGTACTCCTTGGTAAATGTGGAAAACCTTAAGCTTTATGAACCTCCATTGATTATGGATATTGAGAGGGTTACACAGATTCCTAAAGTAGATCATTTGGAACCCGAATATCTAGATAAGTTATCTGAAGATATCATACTCGATCGGAGGACCAGAACTTCAAAACGGGGAGATGTGGAGTACATTTGTGTTGGCTTCAAAGTAATGCATCCAAGTAAAGCTTGATGGATGGAGAAGGAAAAAGTGAGGGATAAATTTTCTCACTGACCAATTGACTGAAAAGTATTTTGGTGGTCCAAAAGCTCTTAGTGGGGAGGATTGATCCATGTGGATCTTCATAAAATTACCAGTGGCATGGTAAAAGGCTCAAAACTCAAAGTGGTAGAATCTGGATAAACTTAGCATTGGATCAAAGTGCTCGTCATCCTAATTCCAACGGTACGAATGACACTCAAATCGAGTCCAGATGGAAAAGTTAGAGAAAGTCAAAGTTGAGTTTGACTTGTCCAAGTAGCAGGGAGAAGATGACATGGCAAAGTTTCAGCGAATGAGGGAGTGCCACCTGGGAGGTTTCCACTGGGCCCCGCATATCGCATATTGGTGAAAAGGATGAGAGTCTTAAGGAGAATCGGCCCCTAGCGTTGTTGGTTGCAATTTCGATATCGCTTATCATAGGTTGGAGGAGGAACAACAAAGGGTATATCGGCCTTGGTGAAGATCCGATTGCAATGCGACTTTATCGCATATCGCAAATTGCGGAAACAAAGATGGTGTTACGAAAGGCCCCGACAGAAAGTTCCGATTGAGATATTATGATGGGGGGTCGGACCCGAAATGTTATATATTGTTTTAATAAACCCAGAGGGTCCACAGATTTTTCAAAATGCTAGATTAGTACACCTATAATTTCACGCCGATTGTGATTTCGATGGAGTTTTTGGAAGTGAAATATTATGTTCTATGGTTAACACTCTTGTCAGGTCCATGTTTATCACAAGATGCCTGTGTCCTTGGCTTGGAATATCCATCGATAAGTTGGAAGCGTCCATAAACCCGCCACCGAGACTCATCCATAGTTGAAATGGGATGCCTTGTTGGAAAGGGGCTTCACTATTGTGGTAAGGTTGTTGTCGTGAATCCTTCCAGCCCGATTTCACCTGCTAACTTGGTTTCCTAACTTAGAACTACCATGATTTTGAGGGATGTCGCCATGCTTTTATATACGATTGTTTGTGTCGGGAGAAAGGAAGGGGGGAACTGGTCGAATACACAGATTTTACTGCATACAACAGACCCTAACCCTAGCAGTAGGCTGAAACCTTGTCTTGAGCAGCAGGGAGGTTCCAAGAAGGTTGCAGAAGGCCCGATTATCCAAATTGAGATTTTGGATAGGCATTTTTGCACTACTTTTCACCATGAGTTCAGTGGTTATGTCTATTTTCAAATATGGGCTCTCCATTCTTTGATCATCTATCAGCGTGTAGGTATAAGGGTTGAAATTTCTTGTTGCTATACTTTTATCTCTTTATGCCACTAATAGAAAGAAGGCTTCCCCACTATTGAGCAGGGCCCGGAGACGTAGTCCAAACTAGACGAAGTCCATAATCAAATCATTGTGTCATGGTTTTTGTGTTCTTCTGATTATGTATGCATTGTTTATGTTCTTTTAAGTTCCATGGTTAATTAACTCTATTATATGTAATTTTGTAGTATACCTAGGGGGGATATTATGGGGTACAAAGGTAGGTACCCAAGGTAATAATGAGATGTAAGGATAATAAATAAATGGGCCATAGCTAATAAATAAAGTGGTTAACCTGCATCATGTAAGGGACCACAAGTAGTTAAAAATAATGTGATAAGCCCATTGTATTAGATATATGGTATTGAGGGACCCATGGTATTTTATGTATGAAGCCTATATAAGGGCTAGAGACTCCCCATTGAGACATGTGAAGGATTATTGTATTGGCAAGCATATGGCTTGTGGAGCGTTCTCCTTCCTTAAGGAATGATTGTATGGTGTTACCCTACCTCGAGGGTTTGATATTAATAATATCTAAAGTTTATCTATTTCTCTCTTGTTATTTCTGGGAATATTTCTATTGTCATATATTTACAGGTTAGGTCTATTACATCTACTGGTTGCAATAGATAATTGTTGGATAGTCTTCTTCCTAAGCTTTGGAAGTTGTTGCATCTATTTCCCAATTTTCCTATTATTGTTATTTTAGTTGAAGAGTTGTTAGGATATTTTATTTTATCTTTTGTATGTAAAACTATAAATTCCCTCTCCGAGATGGAGAAGGGGCTCTGAATTTTTGCAAGAGTAGACTTAAATTGAACCATTGTATTTAAGTTTTTCTTAATATTAAGTTGAACCACTTGCATTTCTGCGATGAGCAGAGCTACAGTGTATTGGGTACTACTATCCTATTTATTTGTGTATTTGCTTTGAATGGAATGGTTATATGTTTTTGTTCACATATATGTATGAAATCAATATTTCATCGTCACTATTGATATGATTGATTTAAATTTTCTTTATGTTGTGAGAAATGAGATCTGAAACATATGTGATGTTATAACAAAAGGTCCTGAAAGGTCAACCCCCAGGACCAACTTACTGCCTGACCGGGTTGACCTTTTAGGACCTTACCCACCCAGATTGGTTGGTTGGATTGAAGGATCTGGTCAAATGTTGGCTATTAGCCCCGTGAGGGGTGATTATTTCTAGAGTTTTCTCTCCCCCTAAGAACCACCCTCACCCGCTTAAGAGAAAGAGACACTGAGTCGTGTGGGGAGGGGGGGGGGGGGGGGGGGGCAATAAGTCGTCGCCCCGAGGATAATATAATCAAATATTTAATTAAATTAATTTTCTTTAATTGTGTTAATATCATGATGGCATCCCCAGATGCGGGTGATTGAAATGAGCAATAAGTTGATGGGACAGGGGCTGGGCAGGGCAGGATGCCACTTGCTCGACCAGTACAAGAACAGTGGAGTGGTTATGACACTCGGCGCACAACACAATCACATGAACGGTTTACAGGATACGCAGGGCCATCGGATCAGCTGGAACATCAGGTCTGCAGTGAGGGAGTTAAGTCTCGCACGCACCAGCATGCAGCGGAGAGCACAAGCCATCAAGGGTGCAGTAATGGGAGGAGACTCCCGGGACAAGGCTGGGAACTTTAAAACCAGAGAAAGGTCGAGGAAGATGGACATTTCGGTGGCTCTGTCGCTCCGCCAGCATACCTTCGATCATGTAAAGAAATTTAGGGAGTATGAGGGGAATTGGATCCCGACGCTGATGGTCTTGGCCTTCCCTGCGAGGCTGGACTCTCTCCTCCCTGAGTATCGCTCAGGTATTGCAAATTGGCCCTCTCATTCACATCTCTTGGCAACTGATCTCTTTGTTTGGTCTTGGGTCTCGCACACGCACATGGATTTGGCATACCAAAAGGAAAATCCCAATCTCGGCAAAGGAGACTCAACTAGCAGGCAACCCCGTAGCCACAGTATTGCTCTGTAGCTACAATCCTGGACCTGGGCCACCATCAATTGCAGGATGCCTCAACTAAGGCCAAGAATGGGTAGCCATAGGGGGCAGCCCAGAAGAGCCCCAATAGAATCATCCTCTAGTGACTTGAATCATCCTCCGAGGCGCAGGCTTCCTTCTCGTAGCAGAAGAGGAAGATCTCACGCCTCTAACTCTCGGCCCGGACCTATCCCCACCTCTGGTTCCGTCATATTTACTTTTGACAGTGCTTTAAACAAGCCCAAGATCACAGCCTATTTTACAGTGGTTTTTCAGGAGGAAGGTCACGCTGATGACTCAAGGATTCAGGCAGGAAATTCAAGGGCAATCCCAAACCCCTCTTCATCCTTTCAGCTGGCTGGGGAAAATACCCCTCAGCGGGATACAAACGAACAAGGGGGCAGAGCACAGGAGGCGGTGATGGTAGATCTAGGTCCTGAAGCTCAGAATGTGACTCAGACAGAGGAACTTCCTGATATAGGCTAGTGTCGAATCATTGAAGAGCCCATAGATGAATAGAAATGCCACCCACGCTCCTTTTTCTAGTAGGATGCCCCTCTCCACTGGGCACGGTTGTAAGGCGACTCAGCTCTAGATTTTTTGGTATCCCTCAGTGCTTTCTTGAGTTTTTGAATTGTCCTATATTTCAGAGATCGTTCCCCTGTGTGGGAAACAAAATTAGACAATTTTCAAATGTGCTTGTTTTGGACAGAACTGCCTCCTGCAGGAGCAGAGTGCTTGACTTCGGTCATGATGTAAATTTACTATCTCCCTGTTAATATAATAGATATAGTTTTATGTAGAAAAAAAATATCATGATGGCATAATTATCTATATTGTCGTGTTAATTGTGAAATCTTTGTAGCACATATGTCATCAGCTTACCCGTGTATAATAAGTAGTTTATAGTAGTTCTTATTTCAGTTATCAGTACATATTAGAATAGGTTATCATCTTCCATCCCACTCCATATAATTTTGTTTGAGGGAAACTAGTCCCACAATTCCAGTCAAGGCCATCATTCCAAACGGAAAAGGGTCTGATTTAAGATCCCAACCGGGTGGTTTTCCCTAATATTGATAAAGTCATTTAGGACCATCAACACAATGTCATGGATATAATGTCTATTTCTCGAAGTGCTTATCACACTTAACTTGATATAATCCTAACCCTAAAATTTTAAAACGTATAATGATAAATAGTATAGTTAACAAAAAATATATTATTATTATCATAAATAGAAGTATAATGATAATAAAATAGCATTAATGTGATAATAGTATTATTAAACTAGTGTGTGTGTGTGTGTGTATAATTGATTTAACATATTTAATGAACCCTTCAAAGTTTTGTAGTTTGAATTATTATTAAGCTAATATAATAATAAAGTAATAATAATAAATTATCATTATTATTATTATAAATAATATTGATATATCTATAATATAGTAATAAAATAATATAATAAGATTATTATAACAAGAATAATAGTTGTTATGCAACATATTCCCTGCCACTATCGCTAATTAATTGATTAAAGGTTATGCTCTCGTAATGAAAGCTCTTCGCACAAGCATTTGTTCCACACTTTCGTATGCATTCTCTCTCCTCATCATTATTATTATATATTATTTGTAATATTTTAATACTAAAAAAATTATAACTCTGTATTTCGAACACAGCTAATTAATTGATTAAAGGTTGTGTGGAGTGCAAACAAAACTTCGCACAATGAAATGTCTTTCTGCATAATGAAAGTTATCCACTCAAATCACTCTGCACAGTAAAATATCTCTAGAGAATGAAAGATCTCCACATAATGAAATTGCTATGATCTCTTATTTGTTAACCATATCTCATTTTTTTCGCAAAGATGTAATATGTTCCTTAAATAAAGTTTAGTTCAAAAATTAATTGCATTTAGATAGAGTTCGTGAACGTACGCAAAAAGACTTGTTATGTAAGACGGAAGTGTGTGATTTTTCTGCACTCCTATATAATCAACTTCTTCCGCACTAAAGACTCTACACTCCAGATATAATCCTACCACTTTTACTAATTTATTTGTGCCAAGGGATTTTATTGGCATTGTGTGAAGAGTTTTGTGCAGTGAGATTTCACTATATGAATAGCTTTCACTGTGCAAAGAGCTTTCATTGTGTGGAGATTTTTCATTGTGATCAATTAATCAGCGGTAATCAGAATATGGAGATATGCATTATTTAGTATTAAAATATTACCAACATTATATAATAATAATTATCACATACAGTTGTGTGGAAAGAGAATGCGGAAGTTGTGTGGAACATAATAATATTAATTCAAGGTTTTTTCATAGTTAGCTTAATTAGGAGTCTATGGTATAAAGCTTACTTTGCACCCTCATTGTCCTGCACACAACCTATCCTCCTCACATCCTTCATTTTCTACAGATTCATAGATCTATGGAAGCTTTCACTATACAAAATGTTTTCATTATGTAGAGAGTTATGTGTGGACATATTTAATTTTGATCAATTAATTAGCAATAATTGGAATACCGACATATGCATTATTTAGTATTAAAATATTAGGGTCATAGAGAGGGCATGTTTTGGAAAAAAATGAAGCTCGATCAAGAAATTTTGAGCGCTCGATCAAGCAATTTTTAAGCGCTCGATCAAGTTGTATAAGGGCTTAAACATAGGTCTATTGAACATTTTAAAAAACCCTTGATCAAGCTCCTCTGTAGCCTGAGTTAGGAGCTCAATCGAGATTTATGGTTTGATCGAGCTTTATGGTTTCATAAAAGTCGGTGCATCGTTGGTGCATGACCATTTTTTAAATGGCTCAATCAAGCCCTTAGTTAACCATGTTCATGACTCGATCGAGGGTTTCTTTAACCCTCGATAGAGCTTTTTTAATTTTGAACTCAAGTGCCTGATCAAGCTACTAAGGTCCTAAAAATCACAATTTTAGCACCCCTTCTTTAGATTTTTCTGCAACACCATTTTGTAACCTTGCGTATTTAGGGTAGAATTTGTCCTTAAGTGGTGGATTTGATATTGTTGGATTCAAGAAAGAATCTTCTATCCAATGGAATATGAATTTGACATTTTTGAAATTCATATGATTTTTTTCATCTAATTTATTATAAACATAATTCTTAAAAAATATTTGGACAGTTTCAAAGGGGTTGAATAAAAAATCAATACATAAAACATGCACAAAGAAAAAATTTCAAAAAATACCAGTGTCTTCATTTACAAGTCCTCTTCAAAAGGGTACTCTTGGATTTTCAATTTATTTAAAAAATTGAAAAAAAATCTTACGTAAACATGTGTCTGCAAAACGAAATTGAACTATTACTTCGCCAACTTTGAAAAATAATAAAAAATATATAATTTTTGCATTAAAAAATAAAATTTTAATATAAAAAACTTACTCCTCTCCGTGCATATCATGCTCATATATACATTTTTTTTTTTTTTAAATTACACATTTTATACTAAGTTATGCTATGTGAACACACACATACCTCTTAATATGTGCTAAAGAGGTATGTGTGTGTTCATGTAGCATAACTTAAACAACTTAGAATACACCCACTTTTCACACTTCGATAAACACACGTCAGTTCCAATGTTAATTATAGTTGCAGTGTTCAATTTCAAAATTACTAATGTCTAATCAATTTATAATAGTACACTTTCACAACTTGACTTTTAAATTTATGCTTTTTGATAGCAACGCTTCCTTGTGTAGAGCTTTCATCGTGCATAAGAAGCTTATAATAGTTTTGGAATGATAGTTTTTAGCTTAGCATAAAATGGTAGAAACCATACCAATTCATAAACTCTTACTTAATTGACTTAATTGACTTAATAGACTTCATTTAATATTTGGATAATATGAGTTCAATTGACAAATGTGAAATCACTAATGCAAAACTAATTGGTAGCAAAACAAGTTTACATAATAAATGTCTTGAATATGCATTGGTTCACTGAATAAATGTTGAAAAGACTTGTATGTATTAGCAGGGGAGATTTAGTTGATCAAAATAGAATGTGACTTAGGATATTAATAAAATAGCATCTCGATATCGATTTCTAATGCATGTGAAACAGGTCAATCATAAAACATAATCGCATCAATTGGACTATTTCGAGTTGGAATTTAACTAAAACGGATATGATTTAAAGTAATTGATTTCACAACAGTATTTTCTAATTAAAGATTAGGAAAATCAGTGCTAGCTAAATTGATGATGATCATTAGTTAATGAATACGATTAAAATTGGTAGTTGTTAAATGTTCTTTCAGAACTTAGATGTCAATTCGTGATTTAGATGGCTTATCGCCTTTAACGCATTATATGTAGGCATGTTAAGTGTGAAAGCAATTTGTCAATGTTCACCTTGTTCTAGACCTTTTAGTACTTGCTTTGTTTGTTCTTAAATTGACAACTATTTTCAAGATTTGCTTTGTAATTTGTCTATTGTTTTTTGAATTTGTTACCAAGATTGAAACAAATGGCCCAAAGAAATAATGGAAGAAGCACAGAGGAAGAGATACATGCAAAGATCCAAGATATCTTAATGCTCAGCCAATATATCTTAATGCTTAGTCAAGATTTTTATGCTAATGGATAATATATCGGAACTTCAAAAAATTCTTACGTGGTTTGAAGACTAACTGTATTTCGTAAGAACGTTATTAGAAGAAATGTCGCAAAACATCAACAAAGAAATCAAAACTCTATTTTGGGAGCATAATCAGTAGAATTGTTAATCTCTAGAAACAATGGTTGATTAGTAAAGAAATCGTTACAATTTTTTTCTATTTGATCAACCAAGTTTGAAATTCAGTATATGTTAAAGGCCATATATTGTAATATTATAAATATATATATGTTGAAATAATACTGAGAGGGGGTGAATCAGTATTATCAAGTCAAACAATTTTCATTTCCAAACTTATATATATATATATATATATATATATATATATATATATATACATACACGCTACTTCAGATATGTGAACCCATGGATATACACAACTATGTCTAAAGCAACTGGTGTATATCCAGTAAACTTAAGATTTAGTTAATCCATTTGACCTTTAATCAGTGCATCAGAACTTTATTAACCATAAGAACAGTGAACAGGTGTTGTAAACAGAACAGATCATCACATATATGAACACAAGATATAAGGTGGAAACCCAATGTGGGTGAAAACCACTTGATGCAATGCACCTCTATCTTCTTGTTAATAAGAAACTTCTTTTTATAATATTTTTGTACTGGTGCAGTCTTATACCAGTATGCAGGCTTCTACCTACAGAAGGCTACAACCTTCTCTCATTTTCAGCTTCTCCTGGAAGGGAGCTACAACCCCCTTAGCTCTTGTACTAATACATAGGTGTTGACCTACAGAAGGCTACAACCTTCTCTTTTCTTCCAGGGACCACGTTTCATAAATTTTCAGACTGGATCCATAATAACATCAATCAAAATCAAATGTATTTGCTTCAACCAATCCCTTTTGCACCAACTAAAACTGAATCAATCAATCACTTCTCTAAATGTTGTAACTAGAATACAGTAACAATCACTAGACACCAATCTTGAACCCAAAATACTGCAACAATAAACAGAGGTAGCTAAGACATATTTTATGAGATGTACGCTACTTCAAGATGAAGAAACTGCCTGCATACACTGCTATATTAAGGAAAACCTGTGTATACGCTGTTTTGAATTACTGAACCAGCGTGTATACATGCCTTTGCTATGCCGAACCTGCGTACAGAACTATAAAAGATAATTTACCATTTTCAATTATTCAGACATCAATTATACCCAGATTATCAGATTTATAGATCAAGTCATGCACCAAATATAACAGATCAAAATCACACAAAGATACTTCTATTCAAGCCTTAAGATCTTGACCCATCAATAGAACTTATCATTCTTCTAGTGCTCAAGTTCCTCCTTGATTCATATCCAGTTATACTCTAGATCTTTCTTTTCATAAGATATTCAATGCTTTAGTGTATTTGCCTAATGATCTCCTTCCCCTTTTATAGTCTTAAGCCTTTCTCAATACCATAGTCCAAAACCACTTAGAACAAATACCTGGGTTCAACACTTCAGACGAGATACCATGGTCCAAAACCATAGGTCCAAATACCAAGGACTAAATACCATGGACTAAAAATAAGTTTTCACACATGTACGTGCTTCTTCTTGCATGAAAGTGCGTGCATACGCATATGCACCTTTTGATCGGCGATCCTGCATGTATACGTGACTTGGTTAAGTGGAACCTGCATATATCTCTTTTTCCTTCATTCTGAGAGCCTAAACTGTGATCTGTCATCTGATTGAGTTGTCATCAAGGAAAACACCTGTGTCATAGTGCCAAACCTATGTCATAATGCCAACAATCTCCCTTTGGACTTGATGGCAACCCCAAGTCACTCAAATTCATTCTCCCCCTTTGTCATCAAGGGCAAAGGGTTATGCTCCCCTTGAGTACATGCTGAAATCTCTGCTCTCCTGTGCTGTCCATGCTCCCCCTGACTATAGACAAGGTTTGTAAAAGGATGTTCTACAAGAAAGAACATGACTCTATACATCATAAATGACCTTCCTATCACCAAAGACTCATACATACATCCATCTCCCAACCAAGTGGAGATATGCCAATATTGACTCATCCACCCAACCAAGTGGGGATACATCAAAAGTTTACATATGATAAAACAAGAACATTACATCATCCATCCTAGGCATAGTGAGGAAACCAAAATAGGCCATTACATGACCTTGATAAAGAAATACATTACATAGAGACTAAATATCTAAGACAAGATTATGATAGTCAAAAACAACTATCATCAGCAGCATCTGTCAATCATCATTCAGACGAGCAACCATGTTTTCCCTCAACACCTATTCCACTTGAAACCAAAAAAAACAATGAAATTGAACCAAGATCTTCTAATATAATACCAACAATGCATTATTAGAAGTATATGATCCCCCTGGACCTATGCTAGATGGTCCCTGTCAGACCCATGTCAGACTCTTTTCATCCTAAGTTTGGCCCATTGTTTTTCTTCAAATCAAGATATACGCGATTGTATCCACAAAACCTGTCGTATGTACGTGGATGCTCCTCATGAAACTCGAGTACAACCACTTTTCTCTTAAAAAAATAAGTTTCAACAGCAAGATGATGCATCAACTACTCCCAGCTTCTTTTTAAGGTACTAAATGTCTCCCTGGGTAGTGGTTTGGTGAATATATCAGCAACCTGTTCCTTGGAGGGAACATACTCCAATTTGACCTTTTGTTCAAGCACTTATTCCCGAAGAAAATGATATTTGATAGTTATGTGCTTGGTATTTGAATGCATGACTAGATTCTTTGAAATACTAATTACACTTGTATTATCACATAAAATGGATATAGGTGGAGTACAAATGATTTGAAAGTCTTGCAAAGTTTGCATCATCCAAAGGAGTTGTGTGCAGCAAGATGCAACAACCACATATTCTGCTTCAGTTGTAGATAATGCAATTGAACTTTGTTTCTTGCTAAACCAAGATACTAATTTGGAACCCATAAATAATGAACCACCACTAGTGCTTTTTCTTTCATCCACGCTTCCTGCCCAATCTGCATCTGTGTATGCGTGAAGTGTGAGATCTATATCTCTAGGATACCATAATCCATAGTTTTGTGTTCCTTGAAGATATTTGAAAATCCTTTTAACTACCTGAAGGTGTGCTTATTTTGGATTTTCCTAGAATCTTCCAACTATTCCCACTGCATGCATGATGTCTAGCCAGGTATCTGTCAGATAGAGCAGACTACCAATCATGGATCTATATGTTGGTTGATGTAATGTTGTTGAATCATCATTTGTGTTGAGGTTGTATCCTGTTACCGTAGGGGTACATACTGGTTTCGAATCTTCCATGCCATATTTATTCAAGATCTGCTTGAGGTACTTGGTGTGTGATAGAAAGATACCGTCTTTGTTTTTCTGGACTTGTAAACCAAGAAAATATGTCAACTCACCAAGCAGGGACATTTCAAATTCTTTCTGAATCACCAAAGCAAAGTTTTGACTCATGGCTTCTTCATTGCTACCAAAGATGATATCATCAACATACACAACAAGTATTAGCAATTTATCATTATCAATTTTTATATATAGATTGCTATCTGTTGATCCTTTTGAAAAACCTTGTTGATGGAGATATTTGTCCAGACGATAATACCAATCCCTTGGAACCTGTTTAAGACCATAGAGTGCCTTCTTAAGTCTGCATACAAGTTTTGGATCATTTCCAAGGATGAATCCATCTGGTTGCTCAATATACACTTCTTCTTCTAAGTCTCCATTTAAAAAGGCAGATTTCACATCCATTTGATGTACTTTGAACTTCTGAAAGCTAGAAAGAGCAAGGAGCATTCTTATGGCTTCAAGTCTAGCAACCGATGCAAAATTTTCTTCGAAGTCTATACCTTCTAGTTGAGCACACCCTTTACAAATAAGTCTGGCCTTGTTTCTAATAACATCTCCATTTTCGTTCAACTTGTTTTTGGATATCCATTTGGTCCCTATGACATTCTTATCATTAGGTCTAGGAACCAATTCCCAAGTGTTATTATTTTCAATCTGCTCAAGTTCTTCATTCATGGCCTTGACCCAGCATTCATCTTTGCATGCTTCACTCACATTTTATGGTTCAATGGAGGAGAGAAATGCTAGATAGCTTGAACCTTCTATTATAGTTCTTCTTGTTTGAACACCTTCCTCTTTCTACCCCAAAATTTGAGTCTCTGGATGGTTCTTTTGAACATATCTGGATGGAGTCTTTTCTTCTATTCTTATCTGTTCTTTTGGTTCCTCATAAGTTTCTTCTTCAGCATTAGTCTGATCTGATGTTGAAGGATAGTCCTCTTCATCTTCAAAATCTTTGAATTGTTTCCTTCTTCATCAACCACCATATCAATACTTTCAACAATATTTCCATGTCTTTTATTGTAACACTTATATCCTTTACTCTGGGAAGAGTAACCAAGGAGAATGCCTTCTTCTGCTCTAGGTTCAAAATTGCCTTTTCATCAGTCCTTTTGATGTAACATTTGCTTCCAAAAACCTTGAAGTATTTTACCGTAGGAGTCTTACCATACCAAATTTCATGAGGAGTTTGAGTGATATTTACCCAAATGTTTGTTTTGTTGAGAATAGTAACGGTAGCAAATGCAACTTCACCCCAGAAGGTTGCAGGAGTTCCAGATTCATCAAGCATAGCACAAGCCATTTGTTGAACCATTTTGTTCATCCTTTCCACTTCTCCATTTTGTTGAGGAGTCCTTGCAGTAGAGAATTCCCTTCTTATTCCATGTTCTTCACAAAAGTAGAAAAATTCATCCGAGGTAAATTCCCCTCCTCGATCGGACCTGAGGCATTTGATTTTGCAATCTAATTCATTTCAACCAAGGCTTTGAAAGCTTTGAACTTTTTGAAAGCTTCATCTTTATGCTTTAGAGGTCCTATCCAACACATCCTAGAAAAGTTGTCAATGAACAATATAAAGTATTCTTCTCCTCGAGGTGAAATTTTCCTTGATGGACTACATAAATCAATATGGACAAGTTCAAGTGGCTTACTAGCTGATCCTTCCTTCTCAGGGAAATTAGTTTTGGTTTGCTTACCAAACTGACATGATTTGCATATTGTATTGTCTCAAATTCTGATGTCTGGGAGATCACGAACCACCTGATATTTGCATGCTTTCCTTATCTAAGAGAAGCTTATATGCCCCAATCTTTTACGCCATAACCAGTGTTCATCATTCTTGCTTAGATAGCATTGTTGTTGTCCTCCCTTGAGTATGTATAAATTATTTGGAGTTATTATGCCTTTGATCACAGTTTCTCCTGTATCAAGCTCACAAAAACTACATCCATTTGATCAAAATATTACCTCATTTCCTTGATCACACATTTGACTAACACACAATAGATTATGCATTAAGCCATCAACATACACAACATTTCTAGCTTTGACCTTTTCTTTCAAAAGAATAGAACCTTTACCTTTTATGAGTGCAGGGGTGTCATTTCCAAATGAGACCTTCCTTTCCTTTTCTAAAGCACTATATGACTGAAGTTTTTCTTTATCACCTATCATATGTTTCGAACATCCACTATCGATGTACCACTGATTTTCCTATCCTTCCACATATAAGGCTATACCACATCATTCTGGTTGCGATTCTTTCTTTTTCCATGTTTTGGGACCCAATGAAGGTTTCTCCTTCTGAGATGTTTGCTAAAACTTACTCCTGCATTCAGAATCTTCATGACCGAAGTTGTTACAAATAGAGCATTTTATTTCATTTTCAAGAGCAGAAAAGTTATTGTAGGTCCTCTTCATGATCCCAGTCACACTCCTTTGATTTCGTGCTTCTTAAGCCATGATGGTCTTGTAGGCAACACATTGAGTAGCTTTGTGTCCAAAGTTATGACATGAAAAACATTGGCCATTAAAGAAATTCATGTGATTATGAAATCTACTAACCAGGTGATTGTGGTTTCCATTGATATTCATTCTTAAGGCAAATTGAGAATGATTTACCTACGGTTGGTTGTATCTTTTGTTCAACCTTGAAGTAGATTGACCACGATTTACTTGGTAATCTGCTTTATGCCTCTACTGACAATTGTCAACCTGTTCACTTCTTCTTGCTGCATCAAGATAACTTTTGGAGGTGGATGGCTTCTATGCTTGAGATGTTTCTTTAGTATATCCAAGACCTGTCTTGATTAGAGGAGAACATTGCACTTTAATAATTTCATATAAAGTTTCAGATCCTTTAGAAAATCTAAGATTAAGAGCTTTTTTTTTCTCAATATATTTTCTAAGTCCCATAATTTCACATTCTAATTTCTCATTGTGTTTTTCCCTTTCAGCAAGTTGGAATGTCAGAGTATCTATGATCATACTCTTTTCTTCTAAACATATTTTAAGTTTGGAAATTTCTTCATAGGGATCATCTTCATCTATAGCATCCAAGAAATCATCATCTTCAAAAGCCATCAAAAGTCTATAATCATTACCATGTTCATCTTCATCACTATTTGAAAGTCCATTGTTGTCTTCATGTGTATAATAACTCTTCTTACTTACGTTCTGTTTTCTGTTCCATTTAACTAGTTCCTTACCTTTATCAAGAATATCTTTAGGAGGACATTTGGCTGCATAGTGACTAACTCTTCCACAAGCAAAGCATTTGAAAGGTAGCTTACCTCTGAATCATCCAAAACCCCGTTGAAGGTTCTTGACAAAGTTTGATTCTTCCTCTCCTTCTGACGTATGCCCTTACTCATTATATTCTCCTTTTCCTAAAGCTTTGAATGTGGCTTCTCTCTTGTCTGATGGACCCCCTTTTCTCATTTCGAAAGCGGTTAGGATTCCATGCAGTTGTGACATGGTAATACTCTGAAGATTCTGCTTTTCTTCTATGGCAAAAACTTTTGATTCAAATTTAGAAGACAAAGATCTTAAAACCTTTTCAACTAAAGTAACTTCTTTTATCTCTTCACCCAAGTTTTTCATGTGATTAACAATCTCATCTATACATAAGAAATAATTAGCCACACTTTCATCATTGTGCATTCTGAGAGTTTCATATTGAATTCTGAGAGATTGTAGTTTTGCACGTTTTACCTGATCATCTCCTTCATAGCTTAGAATGATCTTGTCCCATATTTCTTTGGCGGTTTTGAGCTACATAACCTTGATGAATTCCGATTGAGATAGACTCCCCAATAGAGTATTGGCAGCCTTTGCATTTGTTTCATACTACTTTTTACCAGCTGTATCTGTACGAGTTACTGATGGGAATGTTTATCCTCCTTCCACGATATCCCAAACTTCTGCACCAAGAGATTGAAGATAGGTTGTGGTTCTTACCTTCTAATAAATGAAGTTGCTCCCATCAAAGATTGGTGGCCTGATGGATGCCTCCCTTTCGTAGTTGCTCATGATGTTAGATATTCCTTCAAGCGATCAAGCTTCTTCTGAAGGACCGACTCTGATACCAATTGTTAATAAGAAACTTCTTTTTACAATATTTCTGTACTGGTGCAGTCTTATACCAGTACGCAGGCTTCTACCTATAGAAGGCTACAACCTTCTCTCATTTTCAGCTTCTCCTGGAAGGGAGCTACAACCCCCTTAGCTCTTGTACTAGCTGATGTGCTAGTATGTAGGTGCTGACCTATAAAAGACTACAACCTTCTGTTTTCTTCCAGGGACCACGTTTCATAAATTTTCAGACCAAATCCATAATAACATCAATCAAACATCAAATGTATCTGCATCAACCAATCCCTTTTGCACCAACCAAAACTGAACCAATCAATCACTTCTCTGAATGTTGTAACCATAATATAGTAACAGTCACCAGACACTAATCCTGAACCTAGAATACAGCAGCAATAAATAGAGGTAGCTAAGACATATTTTATGAGACATACGCTAGTTCAATATGAAGAACCTACGTACATACACTGCTATATTAAGGCAAACCTGCGTATACGTTGTTTTGAATTACCGAACCAGCGTGTATATGTGCCTTTGCTATGTAAAACTTGCATACAGATCTATAAAAGATAATTTACCATTTTCAATTATTCAGACATCAGTTATACCCAGATTATCAGATTTATAGATCAAGGCATGTGCTAAATATAAAAGATCAAAATCACACAAAGATACTTCTATTCAAGCCTTAAGATCTTGACCCATCAATAGAACTTATCCTTCTTCTAGCGCTCAGGTTCCTCCTTGATTCATATCCAGTTATAATATAGATCTTTCTCTTCATAAGATATTCAATGCTTGGGTGTATTTGCCTAATGATATCCTTCCCCTTTTATAGTCTTAGGCCTTTCTCAATACCATGGTCCAAAACCACTTAGAACAAATACCTAGGACCCAATACCTGGGTTCAACACTGCGGACGAGATACCATGGTCCAAAACCATAGGTACAAATACCAAGGACTAAATACCATGGAATAAAAACAAGTTTTCCCACATGTACCCACTTTTCCTTGCATGAAAGTGCGTGCATATGCATACACACCTTTTGATCGGCGATCCCGCGTGTATACGCGACTTGGTTAAGTGGAACCTGCGTATATCTATTTTTCCTTCATTCTGAGAGCCTAAACTGTGATCTGTCATGTGAGTGAGTTGCCATCAAGGACAACACATGTGTCATAGTGCCAAACCTGTGTCATAATGCCAACAATATATATATCAGAATATTGTGAAATACACACGTATGTATAGATACAAAATATTTTATAAGTTATGTCATAGTCTTGCTTATTCGATTTACAAATTTGTTTCAACTATGTATGATAATAAATTATTTAAATACTTGTTTAAATTTTGATTGAAATAGTTATTTTTATAGAAAGAATTGCAAATTTGATCAATTAATAAAATGGCGTAAGAAATCACATTGGAAAGAAGCACACATGACATATCACAATAAAAAAAAAAAATACTAAATGATATTAGTAAATAGCATAGTAAAAATATGGATAGTTGATAACAAGGGAGGGGAATAGAGAAGTAGGGAAGCATTACGCAAAGTGCAAATGAAAAAGCGACCGGGTGGACAGGAGAACAGAAGTCCTTCTGCACTATGTATCAACATTAACAGTTCGCCGAACAATGAAAAAAAAAATGGAATATTCTGAAATATATATGTATTTATGCATGCAAAGTATTTTGTAAGTTATGTGGTATTGTTCCATACATCATTTCTTGAAATAAGAATTTGTTTTACAAAAAAAAATTAGTTTTTTACGATAACGATTCGATTAAAAAATTCACATCACAAAAAAATAGACGTGGCATAGAACAATAAACTAGTTATACCTCAGAGTTAAACTAAAAAGCACGATAGTTGTTGTCAAATATTATTAAACGCAACTTTTCCTTTATAGAGACATCAAACAAGTATTAAGGATCCATATTCCCTGGATTAATCGCTGCAATAGGCATTTCCATAAAGATAAATGGGTTGCCTTAAGCAACACACAAAAAGTGAAACTCCATTTGTTGTTGATGTGGATTACCTGTTGTACGAAGAAAATCGTAAGTATGGAATACATCGTTTACAACTTTAGCGAAGTTGGTAATGGTTTCATTATGGGTAGTGGAGTACTTATTCATAACATTGAATGCGGAGGCCTCCACATTTCATAAAATCTTCTGCATAGTTGCGCACCTCCTCACATTTTCGCTTATGTCATCATACGAAAGACAGAATCATCGTTAACTATAAGCAGTGCCATTGGTATGTCTTTTGCATAGTTGCGCACCTCTTCAAATTTTCACTTATGTCATCATACGAAAGACAGAACCATCGTTAACTATAGACAATGCCATTGGTATGTCTTCTGCATAGTTGCGCACCTCCTCACATTTTCACTTATGTCATCATACAAAAGACAAAATCATCGTTAACTATAGGCAATGCCATTGGTATGAATCCATTAATTAATAAAAAATTCACTCAAAAATTATTCATTGATTATCCCATGTAATCAAGTTATATTATTGTCTAACTAATTATAGAATTTGAAAATCTGATAAATCAATAAAACAATGTAAGAAATATGATTGCAGGAAAGCAAGCACGACATAGCATAATGAACCAGCTACACATAACAATTAAAACATAGAAAATAATTGTAGTAAATAGAATAGTACAAAACATAGAACTTGAACAAGGAAATTCATTGAAAAATGTTCTTGTACAATGCAATCTCAGCCCACTTTCCTGTTAAAAAATCTCTAGCAATGCTCAACCAATATGCAAAAGCATGGAAATATGTATGGAGTTCTACACTTTCAATAGTAAATAGTACATTGCTTGAAAATGCAAGCAAAGGGAATAATAGATGAGCTAATCATAACATGAAACTAGACCATAATCATCCAACAAACTGAAAACGTTGTTCAACAATAGTTGAATTCTTCAATCAGAAAGTATAAGGTAATGTTAAGATTGCTTGATAATGCAAGCAAGGAGAATTGTATCATTACTGGATTTATCAACATGTAAACAAAGAAAATCATCATTTTAGACTAATCCATTAATTAACAATAGTCTAACTGAAAAATGATTCATCAATTAATCCTGCGTAACCAAATTGAAATATTGCCTGGCTTGTTATAGAATTTGCAAATTTGATAAATCAATAAAACAATGTAAGAAATGAGACTTCAAGAAATCATATGTGACATAGCATATTGAACTAGCTATACATAACAATCAAATCATAGTAAATAATATTAGTAAATAACATAGTACAAAACAATGAATGTGAACAAAGTAGTTTATTAAAATATGTTCTTGTATAATTTAATGAGATCCCATTTCTCTGTTAATAATAGTTTAGCAACGGCTCAAATTCTTGAACCAGAAAGTAGAAAACGGGGTTAAGATAGAAATACAGATAGTGAAACCACCGAAATGTGTATAAAACCCTACTCCTTGCCAATAATTAATAGTTCATTGCTTGACAATGTGAAATCAGATCTAAATTATCCAATAAAGCAAAAGAGTTGCTCGACAATAGTCAAATTCTTCAACCAAAGAGCATAAGGTAATGTGAAGATTACCTGACAACGCAAGCAATAAGGATTGTGCCATTACAGGATTACTCAAAAATGTAAATAAAGAAAACTATCATTGTATACATATAATCATGTTTTAATGATTTATTGTAAATGTTTCATGTGTCTCAAAATTGGACAAAAAATAAAAAACAAGTGATTTGTTCATACATTGTTGCTCATAGGAAACTTTTTGTAGTTCAGGAAATACTTTTTCCAGTTCCACACCTCTCAAAGCATAATGTATTTTGGTCTTGTCATTTGCATGTATGATAGAGTTTAACCGATGAAAATAAACGAAGCAAGAGTCATGCTTGAAAATGGTACAATAAAGAATAATTTTACTCATATTTCTAGCACTTGTAATTCTACTGCTACATTTGTACATATAGCCTCAAATGGATTTGTATATGAGCTACTTGTTGTTAGGTGTCCTTAGAAGTATTATAACATTAATATAGAAAATAGAGGCTTAGCAACATGAAACTAAATATCTTTTTATCCTTCGTTCTTTATATACACACACACACACACATAATAGCTACAATATAATAAAGTTTATCGTGCATATTTTGACTTTCTTTCATGTTTTCAATGGACATATGAACGTCAATTATGAAGTTCATAAAATTCTTTCTTGTTTGCTGACTATATTTTTTAGCAAGATCAACAGATAAAATTTTGTTGCAGTTGTATTTAAATTGAAAGAAATGTTGGAACAAGTTTATCGTGCACTTGGACCTGTTACATATGAAAATTTTGTAAAAAAACACCTGAAAATTGTTTAATGGATGGACAATAACTTTGTAAGAATGAAACACTTAAATAAATAAAATCTTACTATTGCCCTGTCTTGTTCTACATTGTCATCTTTGATTTCCAGTACATATTGCATTATTGTGTGCGTTACCGAAATTGAAATAGTACCAATTGTGCCAACTAGAAACAGATCTTCATTATGAGACAAATTTACAATTGTCATATTTGAAAAGAATTGGTACTTTGAACAAATAGGACAATTGTTTTCTACAGTGATAAATCTATTTAGACAAACAAAAAAAATCACAATCACCATTGTCATATTTATGCTTTGGAATTATTTTAAAATCTCTAATAGAAACACTAGCATTTGCAATAAGCTTTGCTTCATACTGATCGATAAACTATGTTTGCACAAGTAATGTTATTATCATTTTGCCTTTATTATTTTTTAAATATGCATGGAGTATTGCTTTTGTCTTGTTTTCTTTGTCCAAAAAAGTTTGATATGTAACCAAAATAATGCCACGAAAAATACTCCCTATTATATTGTTATTGATATATTCTATCAAAAATGGAATAGACTCGACCTCTTTTTTCCTAGTCATGAGATTTGAATTGAAATTAATTCAAAGAAAAAAAAAAACGAAAAAAAGAAATTTGATATACACGATTAAGTAAACCAGCACAGAACTACCAATTTTCTTTTATTTATTCACTCTTTTTTGTTCCTTTCATTTTGTTTGTTGCGATATTTTTTTATGTAGTACTTCCCATTGTTATCTCTACACCCTTTTCCATCACTACTATGACAGCATTTGAATCTGATACCTTTTGCATGTTCACAAATAATTGTTGGGAAAACACTGAGAGCGGTGGGTGAATGAGTAAATTCAAATCATTAAACTTTTCAATTTTGTATCCATATTTTTGTACACGACTTCGTTGAAGGCAGCCCACATATGTACGTGAATTTTATTCAAACAACTAGTGTACATTCAACAAACTTACTTTTTCAATTAGTACATCTTGTGTTTATCTTGATCCAGTGTGTCAATACTTCATTAAACAGATAGTAACCATGTATAGTAAGAAAAAAATAATCCATCACACATGAACACCAAGGTTTAAGGTGGAAACCTAATGTGGGAAAAAACCACCATTGTTGTCGTCTCTATCTTCTTTTTAATATAAAGAAAAACTTCTTACAATATTGTATTGGCATAAACTTATACCAGCACATAGGCACCCACCTACAGAACTGTACGACCTTCGCTTGTTCTCTAGCCCCCACTGGAAGTGTTATCTAGGAAATCCCTTCTATTGATAGAAGCAATTCCTCTAGTCCAATGAGTGGATCTATGAAAAACCGAAACAAATACATGCAAAACTCTCCTAGTTTAAATCAGAATGATAAGAGAGAGGAAATATGGCCTACCTCACTCCTATGTGGTTGCTTTTTGATGTCAATCTCAATCTCCTCACTTCCAAGCTCGATCCTCGATATCATGTTGCGAATAAATACCTGCAAGAGAGATCAAAAAAGGAAAGAAAAGGAAAAACATAGCATATGCATTCTAATGTAAACCATATGACAGATCAAGGAGCATCATACTAAGTAAGTAGTCGTTTACACGCTTATACAAAGTAAACATGCATTGTATTAATAATAAACACAAGAGGGAAGCATACAATGATTGCCTTGATGTTGGAAGCCTCCTTCGGGGTGGGTTTCCAAGTCCAAGACAAGACTTCTCAATCTCCCCTTTCTCCTTCACAAATGGCAGCAATTAGGCACAATTTAGTAGTAGCATGACCAATCTAGTCTTACCAACCATTTGAGAGTGTAAGGGAATGCATTTATAGGGAAGGAGAGGGAGTTAGGGATCCACAAAAGGGGGAAGAAGTTCCACATATTAAGGGGAATATCCATAAAGGTAGGATCAAGGACTCAAAATGGGAGAACTCGACCATATCCTTATTCCACAATAACCAGCTCGTCGTTCTCGAGGCTTCTAGTAAGAGAAGTTTCTGCTCTATTTTTGGAGAAACTGCCTGAAGAGGATCAACGTAGATTTTCCTATCCAAAGTCATGCTACCAGCTCTAGTCACTAGTTATACCAAAGGGTGCCAGCATGATTTTTCCTACTAAAAGTAGCATTGGGCTTTTAAATATGGTTTTTTGACAAGCTCTTCCAAAATTACTTCAAGGCATTTCTTCTTCTTTTCTTCAGGGATGCTCTGATCAATGTTTTTCATGGTAAATTCATTGATAACTTTTTTCTCTTTGTGACATTTTGGGAAAATTTCGACAGCTCGGGGTATGAGACAAGGAGTGCAACAAATCACTGTATAACAAATGGCCCCAAGAGCATGAAGTCAGAATAGGAAGTGATTTTTGAAGTGCTTTACAAGTCAAGGCAAGTAGTTTGGAGAACTATCGTCAGGAGACCTGCAAATCAAACAGAATACAACATATATGACATCTCTTAGTAAGCATTTAAAAATACTCGAATCCACAGAATGGGTGCATTCATCCAACTAGAAAGGATCATGTGTATGGATCCATGGCATGGATGTAGCCATCCGACTAGAAAGGACCATATGTATCGATTTACAGCATGGATGCAACCATCTAACTAGAAAGGATCGTGTATATGATCATGAATACTAAATAAATCCATGCAACCTGGATTTATTAGATGAAATCCATGGTCTTAATCTCTATCTCGATCCAACCAAAGTATGAATCTAACCATGTGAATCAACGTGTTAGAGTCGAACATGGTAGAAGCCACCTGATTACTAGTCAATGATGTAAACCGTTAACATGTATGAGAGAAACCACCAATAATGACAATGACTCTCAAGGTAAAATAGCACAATCCACGAGTGTGAATATGGAAGTTGAAGTCGAACACTCGTAGAATCATCTGATCAAAGGCCAATGATGTGAACCTATCATCAAATTAAAAGAATCTGTCATTGAGGCATGCAAGCCCCAAGGTACTAAAAGGGAGTTTCTTGATCATCTTCTGGGCAATGAGTTGAAGTTGACAAGAAGTGATCCGTCGAAGGAGCGCCATAATGTTTCCTACATCATCAACATGAAACAGAGGACTTTGTAAATTTGGTGAGTGTGATTCAGGATTGTAACAAATAAGGTCAAATGGGGTATAAGAGGTTTTAATTTTCAAACGGAACTTCTCTTGAACACATCAGTGACATGACTCCGTATTTTGGCAGCATTTCACTCAAAAAGGGATCAATGGTCATGATGATGATAGGTAATTATCAAATGAAAGGAAAATGGATTTCCCAAACCTAGGAAAGAAAGTGACTAAGTGAGGATATCCCAAACTCGACACAAAATTTAGATGAGTGTCATGTTCAAGAGTGACATGCTGCCTTTCATACATAATACAAGACACATTTACTTCCATTTTTCCTCCGCTATTTCTAATGAGTGCCTCTTTATTTTTAATCATAAGATTGAAGAGGATACCATGTGCTTGTCGTATAAGTTCATCCTTCGCATTAATCCATCATAGTAAGTTTAACGATCCCTCGGAAGGAGTAGATCGATCTCGTCATGGTGACAAGTCCTGTGTTGTTTAAGTTTTACGAGTCTGACGGAGGGGTAACTCGACATGTTTTTCATGTTTAGAGAGTTTGAAAAAGAGGCAGAAAATAAAACTCCAAAGGTCCCTTTTCATAGATAGTCCCTTGAATCTTAAAAGGTAGAAAAAAATATTCAAGAGAACCTCTTAGCCATGTTCGACTAAGGTATTCCTTTTTTGTAGCTAGTCCATATCAGTCTGGAAAAGGGTTAAACTTATACTGAGTAGACGCCTTTTCATTTACTTTTACAAGTTCGAAAATAAAATTGCTCGAAAATGTTTTCATATTTTTGGAGTCTGAAAAGAGCTAAAAGAGGACTCCTCCTCGAGGAATGAGTGGTATAAAAGGATAGAAATTAGTTCCAATCATGATGGAACTGCTCAAAACATGTAAAGGTCAAGAGGCTAGCTAATAATACTACTCATTGCAGATGTTCCTCAGGCAAGGGTAAAACAACCAAGTGAAAACGTATGATTGGCCAAAGAGATGGTGACGATGGAATGAGAAAACCATAACTCATCTAACAAAAACAGGCTGATAAAGATGGAAATCATGAGAGGTAAAGTGGGAATGCTTTCATTTTTACACAACTTGAAACATGGGAAACTATCCTTGAGTATACTTGAAGATGGTTTCATTTTTTACAAGATTGAAACATGAGAAAAAACTATGCTTGGATTTGGTTTCATTTTTACACAAGTTTAAAACGTAAACAAACTATGCTTGGATTTGGTTTAGTTTTTACACAAGCTTGAATTGGAGACAAACCATGCTTGGGTTTGGTTTCATTTTTACACAACCTTGAAACAAAGATAAACTATGTTTGAGATGAGTTTGCATGTCCCCATCATAATGACTCAATTCAAGGTATAGGCCACCCAAGCTTAATTTCATTCACCTAACTAGACTACTAGTTACTAACAGGTGGATGGAATGAAGGTTCACTTACGAGATCAAGTGTAAGACTCAACTGGAAATTTACGAGATCTAATCAAAGACTCAAATTGGAAATAGATCTGTTTCATTTTTTTTATTTAAAATGAGCTTGACACATGAAAATAACCATGCTCGTGAGACTTTGCTTCGTTTTTTAACGAGCTTGACACAAGAAAAGAACCATGCTCATGACATATCATTTCATTTTTTAATGAGCTTGACACAAGAAAAGAACCATGCTCATAGGGACCTATTTCATTTTCTAACAAGGTTGACATAGTAAAAGAAATATCTTCATGAGGACCTATTTCATTTTTTATCAAGGTAGACATAGTAAAATAACTATACTCATGGGGACCTATTTCATTTTTTAACGAGGTTGAAATAGTAAAAGAAATATCCTCATGGGGACCTATTTCATCTTTTAATGAGGTTCACATAGTAAGAGAATTTTCCTCATGGGGACCTATTTCATTTTTTAACGAGGTTGACATAGTAAAAGAACTATCCTCGCGGGGACCTATTTCATTTTTTAACGAGGTTTACATAGTAAAATAACTATCATCATGGGGACCTATTTCATTTTTTAATGAGGTTTACATAGTAAAACAATTATCCTCATGGGGACCTATTTCATTTTTTAATGAGGTTGACATAGCAAAAGAACTATCCTCATGGGGACCTATTTCATTTTTTATTGAGGTTGACATAGTAAAATAACTATCCTCATGGCCTTGATTATGACCTACAAGAAGTCATAGCTTCCAAGGGGTTCTCATTAGATGGGAGAATAACGCTTTGGAAGCGATAAATGTCAAAATATCTAATGGAAAGATCAGGGTCTAATGCCCCCAGTACATGACGTACTATATCACTGACTAGATCATCAATAGACGGAGGCATGGAATAGGTGGCCACATAATTAACCTATGGCAGGGAAGATACCACTTGCATGTAAGGACCATTTAGGGAAGATGGTTAATTGGGAGTTGAATTAGGACCAACGAATGACAGTTGATTAATGGTCGCAATTATTCCTTCATGCGAGAAACACAGCACATGAAATAGAGAAGAGACAAGAGCTCCCATGACATAAACATAGTCACGGTCAAGGAGTATATTAAAATATAAAGGGCCTTAGACAACCATCACATTGAGATAGATAGTTTTTTCTCCCAAAGCAATAGGAAACTTAGGAAGGATCCCTAATGGTTGATTGGTTCCTTTGTTAAAAGCTAATAGATTCTAGGTAATTGGCACAAGATGCGAAGAACTGAAAGCTTGGGAAGCAGTGGAGGACAAAATACTAACAGACATGCCTTCATCTATAATTGTGCTAGGTACAGACATATTATAAGCCTACACCATGATCTAGAAGGGCACATAAGAAGGAAGACAATATACTGCCAGTCGACTTCAATCAAAGGAAATAATCATACTACTTGGAGGGAGTGCCATGGGAATGGGAGAAATTCCCCCTTGCATTATGGGAACAGGAGGATCACCCCCCTATACCACGGGAACGGGAGGATTTCCCCCCAATCCATTGGAATCTGACAAGACAAGAAGTATGAGGTGCACTCTCTATGGGAAAAGTAGGATCACCTGAAGGTGGAATCGGGTTAACCATTTCCTCAACCAATGGTTGGTTAGGAATGGACTTATGAGATTCACTTTTAGAGAGAGTGGGATTGACTGAAGATGAATCTTGATCAACTAGTGGAGGGTCAAAGGAAAGCTTCTGGTAACCAGTCGGAAGACGAGGTTGAGAAGCGGTAAGGTTATCCAACACTTTAGAGGCTTTATCCATATAAGGAAAAAGGTGAATAGGATGATTCCCTTCACATAACCTATAAGGAAATTTGACTTTTCCCTTTTTTCCATGGGATTTATTGTCACTAGTTGAAGGTTTGTCACCAGCATGATCTCCAAAGGTTGATGTAAACCTGTGGACCACACTTCTAATATCTTGGGAATACCAAGACATTTTCAAAGAAGGTGGTCACCCTTACAAAGCTTGCAAGGGAATTTCACTTTACGAGGTTGATTGGAAATCTTCTCAACATCAATTACATCAATAGAATTGACTGCTTGGTTGCCCCCTTGCTTAATTTTCTTCTTCTTAATCTTCCTTTGCTTCTTCTTCTTATCAACCTGGTTACTAACTTGCATGTTTTCACCAGACGAAAAGAAGAAGAGGAAGTATATTTAACAAGCAAAGAAGGCAAAGGGTCAAATTTAAGATCAACTAGAGGTTAATATGATTTAGGTGGAGGAGAGCCCAGTTGAGGAGTAGTTTGGACATTCGGAAATATAGGGGTTGGAAATAACCAAACCAGCAAACCAATGGTAAATCCAAGAAGGGACAATGTTTCCATATAGGGAGCATCAATATTTCCAAAAGAAGAAAAAAGACTAGGATTACCGTCAGAGGTGTTTCCTTAGTTCGTAGACTTAAGAACTGTTGCCATTAGTCTCAACTTAAGATCTAATAAGGAGTATTTCCACAGGAAGGATATTATTTTGTGGTCAACTAACTTTAGAAAGTAACAACAAACAAATCAAAAATGGGTAACTAGGCATAAAGTTTTAACAAGCAACCATGAACTGCAATATACACCTTAGCGAACCAAGGACTTAATGTACGGTATCGAATCTCCTCGAATTATGTGTTCAATGTATCACGGTATACAAGGTGGTAGACTCAGTTACCTATGGTTGGATATCAACCTATAAGGGACTCCCAAAATATACGCGATGCTACATGGGAGTGTAGTCCATAGTAGTGTTGTCTTTTGTGTAACCGTTCGGTGAGAGCATTCCCATATACTTACCATGCATGGAGCGCCTCCAATATACCTGAAAGTACTAGAAAACAGTGTTATACACTTCTGTACGTGCAACAATACTTCACCCTCGAGATATAATGTTGGCATATAACGACAGCTCCTATGTTTAACAACGCTGGAACATGTCTCTAGTCTAGACCTCAAAATGTTTGTGTTAAGTTCTAAATGCTCCTTAGGTTAATTGAGGTAAATTTAAGTTTATCTTCAATTAATTTTCGGTTTTAAGGCTCAAAGCGATGTCACCTGAACACCTATGATGCAACTATCATGAGAATACTATCCTTTCCATTTCGATGAAAGCTAGTCTAGTAAGGGAAGAGATTCAAATAATCATGGAACAAGCAGTAGTGCAGCAAACAAAGATTTCCTAACTAGATCTTTCACTTTCATTTTCCAAATGCAACCACCAAAAGAAAAATGATTTCAATTTTCTTTCAATGAATGAGAATGCACTCATTTCACTTTTTAGCTTTCAATCACTAAACAATGTAATCTATGTTCAACGATGATCCCAAAATTGACTTTTCAATGCAATGTGGCCTAATGCATTTTACAAAAAGTTAACTTTGAGATGAAAACTAAATAAATGCAAAAAAAAAATCTTTTATGATCTCAAAAGAAATAATAATTCCCAAACAACAACAAATCAATATTCCTTCCAAACATAATAGAAGCAAACAACAATTTTAATTGACTCAAAGAATCAAAGACTCAACCAAAATTTACTTTCACCACTTTACACAATGGGAGGGACTTTTGCAAACCACAAAGAAACTAATACAAATAATTTAAAAAAAAAAAAAAATCAATGCACACAGAGCAGGAGGATGACCTTAGAGATCAGGACACACAAGGATTTTTAGCAGAAACCCTAAAAAATCTCAATTTTAAGGCCCAACACTACTTTACATAGAAAAAATCATGCTTACAAGGTCATCAGCGCTACAACGCAACTGTATTTGCGAAAAAGGGTGTTGGGCGAGAAAGGCTTCCTATTATATTGTTATTGATATATTATATCAACAATGGCATAGACTCAATCTCTTTTTTCCTAGTCATGGGATTTGAATTGAAATTAATTCAAAGAAAAAAAACATATAAAAAAAAAAAAAAAAAAAAAAAAAAAAAAAAAAAAAAAAAAAAAAAATTGATATACATGATTAACTAAATCGGCGTAGAAATACCTATTTTCTTTTATTTATTCTCTTTTTTGTTCCTTTCATTTTGTTTGTTGCGATATTTGTTTCTATAGTACTAATCATTGTTATCTCTACACCCTTGTCCATCACTACTATGACAACATTTGAATCTAATATCTTTTTCCTGTTCACAAATAATTTTTGGGAAAAATACTGGGGGGGGTGTGGATCAGTGTTTTCAAATCTTTAAACTTTTCAATTTCATATTCATATTTTTGTACGCAACTTTATTGAAAGAAACCCACATATGTATGCGACTGTTATTCAGATAACTAGCGTACATCCTATAAACTTAATTTTTCAATTAATTGATCTTCTGTTTATCTTAATCCAGTGTGTCGATACTTCATTAAACATTAAACAGATAGTAACCATGTGTGTTAAGAACAAAATAACCCATCACACACATGAACACCGGGATTTAAGGTGGAAACCCAATGTGGGAAAAAACCACCATTGTTGTCATCTTTGTCTTCTTTTTAATATAAAGAAAAAATTCTTACAATCTTGTATTGGTGCAGACTCATACCAGCACACAAGCACCCACCTGCAGAATGCGACAACCTTCACTTTTTCTCCATCACCCACTAGAAGTGCTATCTAGGCAATCTCTTCTACAAATAGAAGTGATCCCTCTAGTCCAATGAGTGGATCTAGTAACAACCGAAACAAATACATTCAAAACTCTCCTAGTTTAAAACAGGATGACATGAGAGAGGAAAGATGGCCTACCTCACTCCTATGCAGTTGATTTTCGATTTCAATCTCAATCTCCTCACTTCCAAGCTTGATCCTCGCTATCCTATTCCAAATGAATACCTGCAAGAGAGATCAAACAAATAAAACAAAGGAAAAACATAGCATATGCATTCTAATGTAAACCATATGACTGATCAAAGAGCATCATATTAAGCAAGTAGTCATTTACACGCTTGTGGAAAGTAAACCTGCATTGTATTAATAATAAACACAATAGGGAAGCATACAACCACTGACTTGATGTTGGAAGCCTCCTTCGGAATGGGTTTCCAAGCCAATACTTCTTAAGCTCTCCTTCTCCTTCACAAATTGGTAGCAAATATGCATAATTTAGCAGCGGAATAACCAATCTAGTCTGACCAACCATTTGAGGGTGTAAGGGAATGCATTTATAGGGAACGAGAGGGAGTTAGGGATCCAAAAAAGGGGGAAGAAGGTCCACATCTTAAGGGAGAGATCCCTAAAGGTAGGACCTGTTAGTGTCGGTATCTTCATCCCTCCATCAAAGATCAAATCCTCTTGTTGCATTTCATATTAGGAGTCCCGCCCAGTCATTTACATTCCGTTAGGCGCATGGATCATCTGACGATAGTGGCTTTCCTACAGTTTCCCTCATTGTCATTTACCTGCTGGTTCATGTTTGATCATTAAAAAATATATACAGTCACCTTTTTAATCTTTAAGATTGCAAAGGTCAATTTAGGGTTTCATTGTATTTTAGGTCTAGGGTTTCATTAGGGTTTTGTCAAAAAATGTTTCAAAGTGTCCAATAATTACCAACAGGGCATGAGGAGGTTTCAGCATCAATAAAATTCATCACCAAGTGTTCAAAAATGTGTTTTTCCTCAAAACTCTGTTTTGAGGAAAAAAACATAGTATTTTGCCTTTATTGTACAAAAATCATGAAATTTTGTTTTCTTCATTGTGTATCACTCCATCTGCACCCTGGCTTCTTTCCTTAGCTCTAGTAGTTCCAACACCTAAAAAACAAGTAAAGCTCAGGTCATTTAATTCATCACAAAGTCAAAAAGAAGTGAAAAAGTCCAACAAAACAGAGTTTGAGATAAAGTCATTTGCAAAACATTATGAAGGTGGGTTTTGGACAAATAAATTTAAAAGATCCATGTATAAATCATCCATCCAAGTGTTTGAGGTTCATTTCTATTCCAAGAGCAAAAATAACCAAAGCAAGATGATTTGGGTGAGTGAGTGTGAAGTTTGGGTAAAAAACTGTTGTAAGTTGCTAGAGCGGCGCACTAAGCAGGAGGCGCAGCGCACTCACCAGGTGCGACACATTGGGCCTCGAATCCAGTGTAAAATAACACAGGTGTGGCGCATATGGAGGGCGCGGCGCATACAGCTAGAGGACCCGAAAATCGCCAAAACGACCTCCAATCGCCAAAAACACATGAATTCACCTTGTTCCAAGTAGGTTGAGCTCCACTTTTGTTGTTTATCCAGGTTTTATGTTTATGATATGATGATTGATGTGGTGAGTGTTTTAACAAATAATTAAACCCTACCATTCCAAGTTCCTCAAACAAAAATTATTGTCTAGGGTTTTGATAACTATTTTGCTACCAAGTCCATCATCCCTCCATCATTCCCTTATCCCATTTTTCCTGATTTCATTGTTCCCTAAGTTCCCCTACCTTCACTAATCCCCTATCCCAATTTCCCTTTCCCTAACTTCCTATTGTAAAATCCCAAACCCTAACCTTATACAAAACCTCCCAAACATCTCATATTTTCCCTAACTACACTTATCCCAACAGTCCCAAAATTCTCACTATTTTTCCCTCCCCTGATACTCCCTCATTTCACTGTGTTCCCTTGGTGGCAGAGGTCAAGCACATCACCAAAAAGCAGCCCAACAGAGTTTGACACATCAACACCTATTTCTCCAAGGCAATTTGTCCACCAATAGCCATGGCATCTGCTTCTTCATATGATTTTGAAGAGGAGACCCAAAGTGCTCACCCACAGAGGGACATCCACTTAGGAGGCCTCATAGAGGGGGTAGACATATCAGAGAAGAACCAACCACTCTTGTTGAATTGCAAGCCTGCCCTCTTGCCATCTCTTGTTTCCGACATCAGTCATGTTATGAATTTTGTGGAAAGGTTGCTAGCATTAAGTTTCATCATGAGTTGGCTCATTTTTTTGTATTGCATTTACATGGTGATCAAGTCACTCTAGCTGGTGTCACCTTCACACTTACACTAGAATCCATTTCAATAGCAAGCGACATACCTAACATTGGAGAGCCATGGAACAAGAGGCAGAAAATTGACCGACAGCATTATGAACCATATATTAAGCCCACTTCTTGAGGCAGCTCATGAGAGTGTTTGCTTTTTGATACCTCGGAGATGAATATGCTCCATTAATGAAGTTGATCATGAAGTATTGCAATTGTGAGGGCCGGCTCTCCCGTCTGTATGCTTATCATATCAGACTTCTCATGCACTTTACCCGGGTACGGATGATGAACATTCATTACTTCATGTGCCAAAATATCAAAAGGATGACCACTCTAGTGCAGCACAAGACCCCTCAGCAGTAGTTTAATAGTATTTATCATTTTGCTCTTATCAAAATTGTGGTTTTCCATCAACTTGGCTTGCAGGGCATCACTTGGGATGATTTCATCTCTCGTGAGTTTTTCTGAGCTTCTCAGGGACCTTCAGATACTTTACACAAGATAAGAGGACCTTCTTATCAACATGAAGGTCATGAGACACACACTGGTACTGTGCCAGTATTCATCACTTATCAGAAGGGCACCAGGCAGTTGTTCACAGCAGCAAAGCGAGTGTTATCTCCACCTGGGGTGGAAGGGGCCTCGCTTCTGGCATCAGCACCACAGTTTCAGGACAAAGGCAAGAGGCCAATGTAGGATGAGGGGCCTTCAGGTGAGCGGGACTTTATTATTATTGGGGATGATGATACATACATGGGCCCGCAAAGCACAAATCTTAGAGAGATGATCCAAGAGAAGCAAACAAAATCAAAGCCTTTTCCCTCAACTTGGAGAGGGCTAAGTGGATCATAAAATACTTGGAGCAGAGGAATAAGCAGCTTGAAGATCAGCACACAATCTTGGAGTTACAAAGAATTCGGGAGAACCGCCAAGCTACCCAAAGGAGGAGGGTGGAGTTCACTTCACTTGAGTGAGAGATCAATGCCGATCGAGAGTCTTGGCTCGAGAGAGTCAACATCCACTTAGAGAGACTACTGGAGAAGGCCAACAAGGAGAAATACTTGTTGAGACACATGGCTTTTCATTATATGGATCGACTTTGGATATTGGCCGAGGCATCCTGGGCTCATCATAGCTCTTGATAAAGAAGGTCCAGCCCAAATTTCAAAAAATTTGGAGCATTTTTTGCATTTTGGAAATTTTTTGCACAAAAAACCGAGTTTTCCTCCCTATGCGCCGCACCACGTGGCGCTCGCTTTTACTAGAGGGCTCCAAATCACCAAAACTTTGCATTTATGGATTTTTCATGAAAATTTATGCTTGTCTACCTATAGCCAAGAAATTTGGGCAGGTTTTGAGCCCTCAAAGAGGTCAAAAACACTCAAAAAATGACCTCACTGCCCCTATTTTGACATACAGGAAGCAGCCTTGGGAGATTTGATTTTTGACAGGGCAAATGAAGACCAAATTGAAAAATTCCAATTGGGTTGGAAAGTAGACAGGCAGACCTTTCGAAAAAACCTACTTCGAGCTGATTTGGACATCAGGAAGGCCTCCAAAAGTGTGTCCAAACAGGCGCGGCGCATAGAGGAAAAATTGCTAGTTTGACCGAGTTTTGCTCTGTTTTTCGCCCAGTTTTGCCTAGTTTGACTTTTTCACTTTCCTAATGGAAAATTTATGATTTAATTTGATTAACATTGATGGATCATGATGTAAATACATTATATTTTTACTTTTAGAGGTAGATTCATCAGTTTAAAGGTTGTTTGAAACTGAATGAATCAGTTTCCTTGTTTTTAGAGGCATGTTGTTATGTTGCCTAGATTCCAGTTCTCAGTTTAGGATCAGTTGGATCAGCTCCTAAACATGTGAGCTCGACCCTTAGAGGCAAGGAGGAGATATGTTTGTCTATATTATGTTGTTTTTCAGTCATTAGCATGGTTGGACTCTTGAGAAAGCCTTGAGCTTCAATGTACACTCACATCAGTATTTTGGCTAAGGAATTGAGACTAGGATTTGCAGCATTCTTTGGTATCCCTGTGGCATTTGTTTTGGTACAGTGCTTTCTTATGTCTTTGTGAATTTATTCATGTGTTATATGTATCATTTCTCTTTATTTCTTCTCAGCTAAACAAACGAGAGTCTAAGTAGAATACATTGAGATTTGCAGTGCTCTACTTGAAGTTTGCTTTAGTCTTTAATGTTTTCCACTGTTTGGAGAGGATCCATGGATTCCCTTGCCCTCTTCAACTCCTCATCAGTTTGATCCATCCACCTCATCTTGATTTATAGTGCCAATTACAATTGCCTACCTTGCCTATTGTGCCTCATTCCCTGCACCCAAAATCTGCCTTTCCCTTTGAGCCCACAAAAACACCATTTTATCAAACAAACTCTTTTACATCTATAACTAGCCTAATATTAGCAGCTATATCAGTCATCTCAAGCCCTTAGTGATCATAATTAGCTGAGATTGACTCGGAGAGAGCCCTCTCCTGACCTAGTAGGGATAGCTACCAGGTTGAGCGTGGTTTGATGTGGACCTAGAAGCTTACCTTTTTAGCCTGAGGTAAATCTAGGCTCTAACAAGACCAAGGAACCAAAATGGGAGAACTCAACCATATCCTTATTCAACAATAACCAGCTCATTATTCTCGAGGCATCTACTAAGAGAAGCTTATGCTCTATTTTTGGAGAAACTTTCTAAAGAGGATCAGTGTGGATTTTCCTATCCAAAGTCATGTTGCCAGCGCTAGCCACTAGTCAGACCAAAGGGTACCAGCACGGGTTTGCCTGCTAAAAGTAGTGTTGGGCTTGAAAATAAGGTTTTTTTACAAGCTCTTCTAGAACGACTTCATGGCATTTCTTCTTCTTTTCTTCAGAGATGCTCTGATCAACATTTTTCATGGTGAATTCATTGACATCTTTTGTCACTTTGCAACATTTTGGGCAAAGTTCGATAGCTCAAGGTATGGTATAGGGAGTGCGAAAAATTAATATATAACAGGAAGAGAGCACCAACCCCCTAATCTCATTTACCGACACCCATTGGAAGGGAGCTCCAACCCCCTGATATGATTTACCAGCTACCACTAGAAGGAAGCTTCAACTCCCTCATTGAACGACGTTTCATAAATTTTCATACTATATCCACCTACTACAACACATCACAACTTGTATGCCACATTTCATTAAATTTTCAAATTGGACCCACTACCAACATTTAAGCTCAAAACCAAATATCAAAATGGAAACTGATCTCTGCATTCAATCATCAATCTCTGACCCAATTGAATCAACCAGATCAATCAAAACTCAACCAATCAACTTAAACCCAAATCTCAACTTAAACTACCATAACAGTCAGAACATTGTAACCAAGATACAAATCAACGCACTGCACATCACAAAAACCAGATTTTGTTACTACAAACCCTGATCAACCATATGTCAAAATATGTATGCTACTTTATAGTAGCAAACCCGCGTGTTTACACACTTTTCATGAAGAATACCCATGTACAGATCTCAAATCACTGATTTTTGAAAACTAAACCACTATCATTCTGAAATAAATACTGAATCATACTCAAATATACTACATCATTCTGAAACAACCAAAGAACCTTCACTGAACTTCAATCACAAATAGCAAGTATCTTCAACATACTTCAATCAGTTATTTCATAATCAAAACATCAATATTTAAGCCCAGATCATTAAGAAGACTTCATTGACAGACAAGAGAAACTCATCAAGACTGATTAAACTGATCATACATTCCTTTTCATCAAAACCATACTTTTGTACACACTTTCCTCAAATAAAACACACGTGTATACGTGCTTTTTAGGAAAAAAACATGTGTATGCGCGACTTACCAGTATCACACCCCGCATGTGTACATGCCTTGTGGGCTATAAAACCCACATACAAATCTGCAATTTTAGAAGAAAACCTTCACTGCAACACAGAACTTCAAACATACCTAGATCTCGGTATACACAGAAAAATCATGTGTCAAGACACTATCAACACAGATCAAATCACCACATAATCAAGATTGTAATCTCAGGTCGATTATATCTGATCCATCATCAAATTCTCAAGTGCATACTTAGTTTTTAGGTCAAGAAAAACATCAGTAGCCCATTACATGCATATTTGCTTCAGATCTAACCATTCATAATATATTCATTACTTGTACACTTTCTACCACTTTGATATTCATCTCCTTATATAGCTTATCCCTTATCCAATACCACGGGTCAAAACCATACTCCAACTGATGGTTTTCTTAGACTGGATCAAAAAAATTGTTGTTGGGCTCAATACCACAAGGAAATACCATGGTAAGGACCCTTGGTATTTAGAATACCATGGTGCATAAATTGTGCGCGCCTTTGCTTATTCATAACCGCGTGTGTATGTGGCTTTGCTTAACAGAACCCACGTATACTTCTTGAAATTTCAACTTTGTCACTCCTCTACCTCTGAACTGTTATGCCTTTGATCAAATTCTCTGTCACATGTAGACACCTCCTATTTACATATTCATCAAGTACGTTTCCATAAAATGAAAATTCATCAAGTAGGTTGCCATCAAGGACAAAACATAATTCATAATACCAACAATCTCTCCCTTTGGACTTGATAGCAACCACTTTGATGTTTGGTCACCACAACGTATAAATACCTGTAAAACACATCAAGCCAAGCACCAATATTTTTCAAACTTCAAACACCAAGTTACTCTCCCCCTCTGACATCAAGGGAAAAGGGTTAACCAATTCTAAATGAAGGCTTCCATAAATCTGAATTGTTGAGTATGAAACATGCTCCCCCTAAGCACATGCTGAAATTTCTGAAGGATGGACAATGAAGTACATGACTCTATGACTCATGCGACTTTCCCTATCACCAAGGACTCAAACTTACTTAAATCACCCAATCACAGTGGGTTTACATATTTGACATCATTATTACATCAACTTCCAAAGCATAGTGGGGTTACAAATTACATCCTATGTCCAAAAGGACTTGACCACAATAGTCCATACATTATTGAGTTTTACAATGAGTACATCAAAGGTATTTACATGACCTTTACATCAAATTATAGATTTGACATTTATAACCAAGACATAGAAGACCTCAATAAGACCATGATAGTCATCAACAACTATACACCATATATGATCTGCACCATAAGCATCTGTCAGCAGCACCAAGAACAACAACCTGTGTATTTCCATCAATTCGCAAGATAAGCCAATGTAGTTTCAATATCATCAACTTGTGACTATGTATGCAATAAAAAAAACATAAGCGAGTACCAAGCATAACATCATAAAGTAAGATAGGGCAGTGTAGCATCATTCTTCATCATCATAAAAAAAATGCCATGTTTCCAAGTATCATCCAGCAGATGTAGTAGTAGCATTTCAACAACCATGTCTTAGCAACATAAGCAACATCACTTATTGATAAGTATCGTTAATCAAACATAATGCCAACAATGCATTATTAGAAGCATATAAAATGCTCTCCCTGAACCTATTCCAACTATTCACTGTCAGATATGATCATGTCATCTCATATAGCAGCAAGAATCATCAAAGTATCTTCATCAACTAGTCATCCATCAAGGTATCAATCAACTTATAAAGGCTAAAATCACTTATAAATAGCATCAACAAATTGTACTCATCAACCATCAGAATATAAAATCCAAACAATAATTGATTGAAGCATATCAAATCATTTTCCTAAGCCTGCCCAACTATTTCTTCATCATACCAGGATATACGCGACTATTCAGTTTAGAACTCACGTATACATGTGACTTTCCTTTATAAGATCTATGTACAGAAAGTGAAATACTAACACCTTCAACTCCCCGTGAATCTTTTTTGTCTGTACTTGTTTGTTGTTACTATACTAGAGGCATTTTCACTAGTATATGCAACATGAAAAACAAAATCAACCATGGGATTCATCATCAAGACAAAACATGTATTACTCCCCCCGATATTACACATCAATGATTCTAAGAACTTGATAATCATCTTCTTGTTTTCATGAGGTCAAGTGCCTCTCACCACTTATGCAGTCACTATTAGAAGTATTCATTTAAGAATAATGGACTGCAATAGGCACCATATTATTTTACTCTCATATCTATGAGAATTTCATTCTTCAAACACATATAATTTGTCTGGATTTCTATATACTCTTATTATGACATTTCTAATTAATTCATTCATAACCTTGCACTTGGTTGATGTAAACACAATTATATTTCCCTTATCTGTCATTTGACCTACACTTAGAATATTATTCTTTAGCCCTTGAACTAATAAAGCATCAGTTGCTCTTCCAATTGTATTAATTTTGGCTTTACCTTGTCCTAGAACTTTTGCTAAAACATTAGTTCCAAGATTAACATTACCAAGTTAATTTTTTTAGAGACTCCATTTTACTCTCATCTCTAGTGATGTGAGGAGAGAATCCACTATCTATGTACCATTTATTTTCATCTTCAAAAGAGCAGAGAGCAAGACCACACCTTATATGTTCTTATTTTTCTTGTTGATTATGAGAAATGTTGGTGGATCCATCTTTTTAGTTCTTCTAACATTAATGTTCTTATCTGGTTGCTTACCTTGTTTTCTACAGTGATCCATAAACTTGTTCCTGCATTATTTTTCTACATGCCCAAACTTGTTACAAGCATAACATCTTATATGTCTCATATTACTTTTATTGCAATCAATGGCTTTGTGACCAACCATATTGCAAGCAAAACAATATCCCTTAAAGTACGTGGAAGTTAATGATCTTTCTGTGAGATGATTATTAGCTTGAAACATTCTATTTCCACAATTGGCTGCAACATGTCCATAGTTATGACATATAGAACATTCAACATTATTGATTAGAAGAGAAAATCAATTAACACTTCTATAGTTAGGATTAAATGATTTCCTTTGAAGATTTTCTTTCCTTGGTTTTTGATGAGTTTGGTTTCTTATCTCTTTGTTGAGAATTTCAGATTTTGCATTAGAATTCCTTGCCTCGACCTATGAACTAGATTCTCCTTCAACAGTTTCATGAAAACCAAGACCAGATTTGATGGTAGGAGACCTTTGACTACTAATAATATTATCCAAATTCTTAGTACTATCTTGAAATCGCAAATGTTTATCTTTTTATTCTAATTTACCTCTTAGGATATTTACCTCAAACCGATATTGCTTTTCCTTTTCTAGATACTACTTCATCATAATTTCTTCAACCTTTCTTCCTTCCTCCATTTGCTATTTTAATTTAAGAATCTCTTCTTTCAACCCATTTTCTTGTTCTTTAAATTCTTGAAGTAGTTCTTCATTCTGCTTATCTGATTTTTCAAGATCTTCTCTTAGAGAGACGACCTCAGCTACAAGACCTTCACAATATTGGTTAGATACCATACCGGCATGATCCTTGTTACCATGACCCTGCAACTCATCTTTAAGATTAACAATCTTTTCCAAAAATTTCTTCTAACATGTCTTCTTTTGAATCAGCACCTCCATCTGTCATTTTGGACACATTGTTAGATATAATATTATCTGAGAGATATTCCTTTGGGACTTCTTCAGGTATTATTTGTAGCTTATCCCACACCTTCTTTATAGTAGTATAATGCATAACCTTATCCAATATTGAATCAAATATGCTACAAAATATGGGACTCAAATCGTTGTCTGATAAAGGAAAATTGGTGTAACCATTGCACACTAGATGCTAGATATTGAGATTCATTAGATTATCCTTCATTTTTTCTCTCCATTATTGATAATTATCTTTGCTCAACATATGCACATCTATATTGTCCATTGATTCTAACTTTCCTTGATCTATTACTTCAGGAAGCATCATTTTTTAATCTTTTTTCTCTTTAGAGTGCTTACTTTCACTTTTACTCATAAGTGCAAGCTCAATGGTTTCACTACCATCATCACTATCATTGTTGCATAGACAAAAAAAAATGGATCACATTTTGAACAAAAACCCATACCTGATGATACTTTATATTCTTCATTCTTGATCAATAGAAAGCGAGTTGCTCCCAAACTTGAATATTTGCTAGCATCTGTAACTATTACTGGATCTTATATATTCATGTCAAAGATTTCAATAAAAGTACCCTTTTCTTCTAGGCCATCACATTCATTATTATTTTTATCTTCAAATGCCATAAGTAAGTGACAATCTTGATCGAACTCAACTTCTTCACCATTTGAAAGACCAACACTATCTTCATGTGTATAAAAACTTCTCTTGTTTTCAAACCTCTTCCTATTTATTTTTGCAACTTCTTTTCCTTTCTCCTGATTTTCTCTATAGGGACACTTAGCAGCATAATGACCAACTCTACCACAAGAAAAACATTTGAAAGAAAGCTTACCTCTTAATCTTCCTATACCCACTTGGATTTTTTTTACAAAGTTTGCCTCTTCTTCTTCTGATACATAACTTGATTCCTCCTTTTCTTTTCCTTTTTTAGTAGCTTTGAAGGTTGCTTCTCTCATGTCTAAAGAAACACCTTTCGTCATCTCAAATGTTGTCAATATTCCATGTAGTTCATCAAGTGTGAGATTTTTCAGATCCTGCATTTCTTTAATATCATATACTTTAGTGTCGAACTTTGAAGCTAGAGATCTCAAAATCTTTTCAATAATAGTAGCATCTTTTATTTCTTCACTAAGATTTCTCATGGAAATAACAATTTCATCTACTCTAAGTAAAAATGTTGCAATGTTTTCATCATCATGCATTTTCAATGTCTCATATTGTATTTTGAATGTTTAAAGTTTTGCACTTTTTACCTTGGTATCACCCTCATAACTTTGGATAATATTATCCCACATTCCCTTTGCTATGTTTAGTTGCATTACCTTCACAAACTCGAACTCGGCCAGACTTCCCAAGATGGAATTTACAGCTTTTTATTTGGTTTCATAAGGTTTATTTCCTATAGTATCTGAAGGAATAGAGGTTGGATATTGATATCCACTTTCAACGATTTCCCATACATCAACTCCTAGTGCCTGCAAGTATGTTGCCATTAAATATAGGAGGTCTGATAGAAATTACTCCTTCGTGACTACTCATCTTAACAAATATCCTTCAAGCGATCAAGCTTCTTCCAAAGGACCTTTTCTGATTCCAATTGTTGGGAAAAATAATGAGAGGGGGGGTTGGGATGAATCATTATTTTCAAATCATTAAGCTTTTCAATTTCATATCCAAGTTTTTGTATGTGACTTTATTGAAGGAAATGCGTGTATGTACGTGAATGTTATTCAAACAACTAGAACCTACTTTTTCATTTAATCCATCTTCTATTTATGTTAATTCATTATGTCATTACTTCATTAAAAATTAAACAGATAGTAACCATGTGCAGTATGAACAAAATAATCCATCACACATAAGCAACACACATGAACACAAGGATTTAAGGTGGAAACCCAATGTGGGAAAAAACCACCATTGTTTTCATCTTTGTCTTCTTTTTAATATAAAGAAAAAATTCATGCAATCTTGTATTGGCACAGACTCATACCAGCACGTAGGCACCCACCTACAGAAGGCTACAACCTTCACTCGTTCTCTAGCACCCACTGGAAGGGAGCACCAACCCCCTGATCTTGTTTATCAGCACCCACCAGAAGGGAGCTCCAACCCCCTGATCCAATTTACCAGCTACCATTGGAAGGAAGCTTCAACTCCCTCATTGAAGGCTCCAACCCTCAACACTTCCAGGGACCATGTTTCATAAATTTTCATACTGGATCCACTTGCTACAACACATCACAACTTGTAGGCCATGTATCATCAAATTTTCAAATTGGATCCACTATCAACATTTAAGCTCAAAACCAAATATCAAAACTGCAACTCATTATCTCTGCACTCAATCATCAATCTCTGACCCAACTGAATCAACCAAAACTCAACTGATCAACAGGGAAAATTTTAAGAACCACCCTAAATTTATATGTATAATAAATGGGTGAATCCCCATGATACATAGGAAAAATGGGAAGTGAAATTATCAATAAAATAATATGTATATATAATTTTTTTGGCAAATCTCTCACTAGATTATATTATCTTGTAAAGTCATGGTGAATCTTTCACTGAATTATAAAATCTTGTAAGGTCTTGGAAAATCTTTGACTAAATAATAAAACATTCTGAAGTCTTGACGAATGTTTTGTTAAAGTATGAAACCATATATGATAATAGGAAAACATATTCATTAGATTGTAATATACTAAGATACATGTTTGGAAAAAATAAACATAATTTTCTCTTCCTACAAACAATGTTGCAAGTTTCAGTGGCCATGTTTGTCAAGGTTCTTACTATACACTCTTTCATATCCTTCTATTAGTTTTGATAATATTCCACAACAAAGTTCTTATAGGTGTTGATCTTAACCACCAGTTCTGTCAAGGTAGGAGAGTTTAATCTTTTTTCTACCACTTTTGTCAAGCTATCAAATTTCTTTCTTATTCCATAGACTCCAACTGAGAGATAAAAAAATTAAAAAATTAAAAAAAAAAACATCAAGTTTGTTTACCCTGACACACCAACAAGTAGCAAACCCCAACTATATAATATAAGAAAGTAGTAAGTATTCCAAAGGCCTGAAGGGGATCTAATGGAAAGAAGTGATTGTTGTCAGAAGCCTTCCAATCAATATATAAATATATAAATGTAGATTTATTATTATTTTAATTGGAAATCTTCAATTAAAGAATAAAATTTAATTACGTCTCAAACAATCTAAATTTCTTATTAACATAATTCACTACCTTCATACATCTTGCATTTTTTAACAACATTGTAACATGTGGATTAATTTTCTTTTTGGTGCACAATCTTCACCTTTTAGGACAATATGGTGCAATGGCCCAACCCCTACAGATCATTACGACAAACTAAGAATAATAGAGAAGATTAAAGGTTGTACAAACCAACATATTTTTCAAACAACTAATCCAACATCAATACATTATTTTTTCATGAAGATATCGTATTGAGAATGTTTGAAAAATGGTGGGAAATCTAAGCAGCGACTATCTCCCTTCTGTGAAGGTGATGTGGAAATAGTGATAAGATTTCACTGTTTTGAATTATTTTTTTTTAAATCAGAAAAACCAATATTAATGGAGATATTGGTATTTTTTACTAAATTTTGTGAAGTGACTAAATGTAGTTTTAACCATTCACCTTAAGATGCTTTTTACAATATAATTTCCTAAGTCTATTTAATATCTTCATTATCATAAAAGCAACCTATATCCATCTTAACTCCACATCTACCACTCTTAGAGGGATGAAATCTATTTATCCCTCTTAGCACTTGGTAGAACCAGAATTAAGATGGATCTAAACTGATAAAATTTCCCCTTTAAATAGTCTATGTTCACATGAATACCATGGTATTACCATGGGCCAATACCATGGGTTATCATAAACCTAGAGCTTAAAAACTACTATTAGTAATTTATAAAATTTAATAAAATTAATAATTGATTTTTTATTTTAGCCAAGTTAAAATGTTTAAGTGACATTAAATTACAAGACTGATTTTTACTCTTGATCTACCAAGCCCCGAGAGGGATCAAATATTTTTTCACTCTATGCTAGTTTGCATACCACAATATTTGATCCCTCTCAGGGCTTAGTAGATCAAGAGTAAAGATGGATCTATGATGGTTTAATTCCCCGTTTAAATAAGCTACATTCCACGTGAATACCATGGGTCAATACCATGTGCCATCTTTATTTTTATTAATACTAATATTAGAATTAATAAAAAAAAATTGCATGGTATTAATAATAATTTGGCCCATGGTATTGGCCGAGAGGATTCGCCTAAATATAACGCATTTTTTAAGTGTTCGTAAATATAAGGTGACTTATGGAGTAAATATAAAAAAAATGTTTTATTTATTTACCATACCTCTCATTTATTTATATTTTTATTAATTTATCGTACCTCTTTTATAAATATGGTATTTGGCCCATAGGATTCACTTAAATAAAACCTCTTTTTTGAGTCTTCTTAAATAGAAATAGGGTTATGGACTAAATATAAAAAGAGGTTTTATTTATTTACAATACCTCTAGTTTATTTATATTTTTATTTATTTATCCATACCTTTGGAGTAAGTAATATAAAAAGAGGTTTTATTTATTTATTTACCATGCCTCCACTTTATCTATATTTTCTATTTATTTACACCCTTGCGTGTTCGTAAATATAAGGTGACTTATGGAGTAAATATAAAAAAATGTTTTATTTATTTACCATATTTCTCATTAGTTTATATTTTTATTAATTTACGATATCTCTTTTATAAATATGGTATTTGGCCCATAGGATTCACTTAAATAAAATCTCTTTTTTTTTTTAGCCTTCTTAAATAGAAAGAGGGTTATGGACTAAATATAAAAATAGGTTTTATTTATTTACCATACCTCCACTTTATTTTTATTTTTATTTATTGGGACCAAATACAACCTCCCAAACCATAAAATGAGCGATTGCAAATGAATTTAACATTGTAAAGCAGAAAATCGGGCGATTGTAATGGAATATAACCTTCCAAACCAGGTGAATTGGGTCAAATGAGTCATTTCATAGTTTATCTACCCCTTTTTTTGGGCTAAAATGAAAAAAATAATTATTTTTTTAAATAAAAGTTGGGCTAAATATATGAAATGGGTGTTTTATAAAAAAAATTGCCCCTCTAAAATGAAAAACCCCTTAAATTTCGCCCTTGGGCTAAAATTCGCCCCTAAAATTTACCATGCTATCAACTGAAACCCAAATCAATCAACTTAAACTACAATAACAATCAGAAAATTGTGACAAGAATACCAATCAACATACTACACATCACAAAAGCCAGATTATGTTACTGCAAACCCTGATCAACCATATGTCAAAATATGTATGCTACTTTACAGTAAAAAAACCCACGTGTGTACGCATTTTCCATGACACATACTCGCGTACAGATATCAAATCACTGATTTCTAAAAACCAAACCACTTCCACTCTGAAATAAATATTGAATCATACTCAAATCTACTATATCATTTTGAAACAACCACAGAACCTTCAATGAACTGCAATCACAAACAGAAAGTATCTTCAACATACTTCAATTAGTTATTTCATAATCAAAACATCATTTTTTAATCCCATATCATCATGAAGACTTCATTGACAGACAATAAAAACTCATCAAAGCTGATTAAACTGATCATACATTCCTTTTCATCAAAACCATACTTTTTATACATGCTTTCCTCAAAGCAAAACCTGCGTGTATACGTGATTTTCAGGAAACAAACCCCTGTATACGCGACTTACTAGTATCACACCCCGTGTGTGTACACACCTTGCAAGCTATAAAACTTTTGTACAGATTTGCAATTTCATAATCAAACCTTCGTTGCAACACAGAACTTCAAACATACCCAGATCTCAACATACACAGAAAAATCATGTTGCAAGACACTATCAACACAAATCAAATCACCTCATAATCAAGATTGTCATCTCAAATCTATTGGATCTGATCCATCATTAAATTCTCGGGTGCACACTTAGTTTTTAGATCAAGAAAAACAGCAATAGCCCATTACATGCATATTTTCTTCAAATCTAAATATTCATAATATATTCATTACTTACACAATGTTTACCACTTTGATCTTCATCTCCTTATATAGCTTAGCCCTTATCCAATACCACAAGTCAAAACCATACTTCTACTGATGGTTTTCTTTGACGGGATCAAAACATCCGTTGTTGGGCTCAATACCACAGAGCAATACCATGGTGTGGAAATTGTACGTGCCTTTGCTTCTTCATAACCGCATGTATACTTCTTGAAATTTCAACTTTTCCATTCATCTGCCTTTGAACTGCTATGCCTTTGATCAAATTCTCTGTCCCATGTAGACACATCCTCATCAAGTAGGTTGCCATAAAAGGATAACTCATCAAGTAGGTTGTCATCAAGGACAACACATAATTCATAATGCCAACAATAATATACTGAAATCACTGCTTAAAACAACATTATAATCTATACTAAGAACTGACTAATGAAAACATAAACAAATAATGCAAAGTCATTGCTAATGTATATTCCAATATTAGGTTCATAGTTACCTGATATAATCTTATTTTTATGAATATAGCTAAAATTCTAAATAAACAATAATTAAACCTAAATTAATAATAATTAAATAAATAATAATTAATAATAATTAATAAAATAAGAAATCATATGTCGGTTTCTTTATAAAATTAGGGTTCTCGGTTTATTTATACCAGGTCAGAAGGCTCTCTTATCTCAATAAACTTTCATTCATATTCTGATTTAGTCCTGATGATGGACCCCCTTTGGGGTTTGAAATGTTGACAGAATGAATAAGAAACTGTGGATAATCCGGATCATGACACTGCAAAAAACTTCCACAGAAGCTTAAAATCTAACATAGCTTCCCTGTACGGAGGGGAAACATGGAAGGAGATCTGTCTTCTCGAAATCTTGAGGATAAAAATTGAGAGGAGAACTGCGGACCTGCAATTTCTGAAACAATGTAGAAACAAGAAAATCATTCCTCCTTTTGCTAAGGTAAATCATAGACTATTTAATCATTATAATAATAAGTCATTTTCGAAATTAAGTCTGGCCCTAATTCGAAGTGAAATTAAGAGAACCAGGGCAGCGTTAGACAGGCTCAATCGCTTGGCCCTTTCCTCCCATCTAAAACTAACTATGATAATTAGCTTCAATCTTTGGAAAATAATTGATGCGAAGGCTGCATTGAAGGCCCAGTCATAGGGTAGAATCGCCAGGGATAGACAATCTAGGAAGCTGGCCAGGTTAGAAGGAGGCATGGGTTTATCTCCTGTAAAAGGCAACGCATATATGAATTCACCAATAGAGGATATGATTTCGGACAGCGTTGGGAATGTTAACGCTGTAACAGAGTTAAAAGTGCCAACAGAACAACCTACCTATGCTGTTCCCAATGCCATTCAGCAACCCAACGCCATTCAGCAACCAGTGGAAAGCAATCCGGACAACGCAGATAATTCGCCAACAGACAGGGAAGAAACAACAATCTCGAACAACGTTGATGAAAGCAGAATGAAATTGGAACCATACACTGGAATAATGAATAAGGAAATAACAATAAAACGCAGGATATCCTACGTTGTTCAGGCTTCCTGCGCTGTTCCCAACATCTCCTGCGTTGATCAGCAACCAAACACTACTCCCTACGACTGTGTTGTGGACCCCCACGCTGATACCAGCCACCTAAATCACTGCAATACGAAACGCGCTGATCAGCAACCAGCAATGCTCCCTACAACTGCGTTGTGGACTCCCACGCTGATACCAATCACTGCAATATGAAACGCGCAGGCAGCAACAGCAACGTGGTCTCCTGCGTTGTCCCATATGTTGACTCTGGCAGCGACGAAAGGAAGCGCATTGAAGCCTGCACCAGCACTAATGACAATAATGAATTCGTTAGTAACAAGAATGATACTATTAAGGGTGTTGGAAATAATGACATCAGGAACATTAGCATGGATGATAATAACGGAAACAGCTTAGAAGGTAAGAATCTAGATGCTAGAACTAATACAGGCTATAGAATTATTAAAAATGATAATGCTACCAGTGATAATTCCGACAACAGCAGGTCTATTATTGGGAACCCCATTGCTCCAAATAAGCATGATAAGAGAGTCGTTAATCTCTCATCCATAATGCTTAACTCTAAAGAAATCAAATTCCTTAGCAAAGGATTGGGATTTGCGGTCTCCCCTAAGAACATTCCTTTTGAAAGCATCATCTGCAACATTGAGAATGGGACTCAAGGTCTTTCATCAAACAACAGAGACATATTAAGACAATAATGTTCCCTAGCTATGTTGAAGTCTAAGCACCCAAAGAGTAACCTGAATAAAGAGGGGCGATAGGCTCTTAGATCTCTCTGAAATAATGATAAGATAGTTGTTCTTAAAGCTGATAAAGGAGGAGCCACCGTTGTGTTAAATAAGGAAGATTACATTCATAAAATGAATGAGCATTTGAGTTGTGGTAGCTATAGAAGAGTCAACTCCAACCCTATTCCCAAAGTGATAAAGCAGGTCAAGAAAGCCATCATGGAAACCAACCTGGAAGATAAAATAAAAAAGAAGTTGATTCCCTCCTGTGAGGTTATTCCTAGAATCTATGGATTACCAAAATTCCATAAGGGGTCCCTCTCAGACCAATTGTTAACACCATTGGTTCCCCTACCTATGAATTAGCTAAGTATGTAGCTAAGATCCTAAAACCTCTGGTTGGTAACACAGACTCTTTTATAAAAGACTCAAGTGATTTTGTAAAGCTTATTAAGAATAAAAGGGTGGATAAAGATGATATTCTAGTAAGTTTTGATGTCGTATCTTTGTTTAAATATTCCTCTTGATGAAGTTGTTCATGTTATAAAGATGGCCACCGATCCTGAAACAGCAAAGCTTGCATAAATTTGTTTACGGTCCACTTTTTTCAGTTTTCAAGATCACTACTATGAACAAGTTTCTGGAGTCGCCATGGGTTCCCCGCTCTCACCTATTGTCGCCAACCATGGAAAATTTTAGGGGCTAATGTTCACCCAGTGGGCTAATTTTCCATGATTTTTCCACAAAAAGATTCGCTAATTTCCAATTTTTATAAAAGGTGATTCGCCACAAATTTTAGAAAATTAAAATTATTTTACCTTTAAAAATCGCCAACATTATATAGAACTATATATAAACATTATAAATTTGAATAATTTTACAAATATATCAATAAAAATTTTATAGTTTGCATATTAGGGATTAATGAGATTCGCCAATGTTTCTAAACTTCAAGAAAAATTTCCATCCTTAAAATTTTCCTTGTCGCCAACCTATACATGGAGTACTTTGAAAGAAAAGCCCTCGACTCATTCCACTTGAAGCCAGCATGGTGGAAAAGATTTGTTGATGACACCAACCTGAATTGGACCCACGATAAGGCAGAACTGGAGAAGTTTTTCAATCATCTTAACTCTATATCTTCCGAAATCAAATTTACTATGGAGCTTGAAGAGAACGGTAAGATACCCTTTCTTGATGTTCTGATCAGTAGAAAAGAAGATGGTACTTTGGGACACTAGGTCTATAGGAAGAAGACTCATACTAATAGCTATCTTCATGCTGACTCTTACCATCATCCCTCCCAAAAATCTGGCGTCTTAAACACCCTAGCTGTTAGGGCTTTCAGGATTTCTGACCCTGATCACCTAAAAGATGAGATTGAACACTTAACCTCTGTCTTCAAAAACCTTGGATACAAGGAGTGGAGTATCAAGAAAGCTATAAGAAGAGCTCAGGATAAGGTCCTCTCTAAGCGTCCCTGTGAAGACAAAGAAAATCATGGGAAAGTTTACCTTCCATTCATCCAAGGGATTACAGATAATATTGCAAAAATTTTAAGAAAGAATAACATAGACACTCAATTTACAACATGTGGAACTATAAGGCAAATGATGAGGTCGGTTAAGGATAACATTAATCGTCAACAACTCAAGGGTGTGTACAAGATCGATTGCTCATGTGGCAAGAGTTATATTGGGGAAACAGGTCGGTCTCTAAATAAGACTAAAAGAGCACGCGGCTGACATAAAGAATGAGAGATCTCGTACATCAGCCCTTGCAGAGCACTCGTCCAAAACCAAACACCATGTATGTTTGGAAGACGCCAAAGTAATTGCAAGAGATGACAACTATCATAAAAGAAAAATTAGAGAGGCCATTGAAATCATGAAATTTCCTCAAAACCTCAACAGGGACAATGGGAGTGAAATCAGTGGAAATTGGCTTCCCCTGATCAGAGGAATAAACCCCTCCGGAACTTTGGAAGCATGAAAAAAAGGGGTTTTCATTTCATAAAAATTTAACAAATTAATAAATTTAATTTAATTTAAGTTAGTTTA
>APFE030536546.1:258382-269263 GCA_000404065.3 Pinus taeda
AATTAATTAATTTATATTAATAAATCCAATAATAATAAGATAATACTATTATGTTCATAGAGATAAGAGAACTTAGGTTAAAAGTAATTTGATTGTTTAAGTAACGTAATATAGATGATGATTTTAATATTAACTTACTAATGCGGGATGAATAATATAAGATATATATAAATAATTATATCTTCCTATTATGTTAATTATTTAAATAAATATGCTTTAATTAATGAAGGGATAGATTGATTAGTAAAGGAGGAATAAATTTAATTTATTTCGAGAAATACTCTATATGCTAATAAAAGCTATCATTAAGCCCATAATTTAATGGAAGCTATCACAACTTAAATATAAATAAGGTAAACCCCAGAATGTAACATAATTTAACTATATTAATAATAATAACCTAAAGAGACAAACGCCTACAACAGGAATAGGACCTTTATTAGAGATAAATTCTACATGAAAAAGAGATAATGCACAAGAAGAGGCTAATCATAAAAAGAGACCGGAGGACACGAAGAACAAGGGAAGAATACAGCGCTGCCAGCAATAAGAGATAACAGACTCACAAGGACAAAACCACTCCCACCCAAAGAAAGCGCCTAAGATGAATAGAGGGGGGAGGAAGAAACCCTAAGACGACAATGCAGGGATCCAACTTCTACTTAGCTTCCACACATCATCTCTATTGAGATTGATGGGTCTTCACTCAATTTCAATAGCTTCCCTTAACTTGCGATGATGGAACCGATCCACCCTGGCAATGACTTTGGCCTCCTCTATACAGACATGATGCTTAGTCTTGTCCACATTCTCTGCTAATGCTGAGGACTTTGTTCTTCCATGCCTCAGGTCCGCTGCATGTTCGCAAATTCTCTGCTAGATGGAGCGCCCTATTTCCCCTATATAGGGTGTCCCACACGAGCAAGGAATCAAATAAACACCCTTCATGTCTTTGGGGTTAACAGGATCCTTCACTGACCGTAGGGAATTACGGATGGTTCTGAGGGGCCTGAAGGTTGAGGGAATATCAAACTTTCTAAGGATCCGAGCAATCTTGTCAGTGGTCCCTTGGATATATGGAAGATGGACACCTGGATGGCGCTCATTAGGCTCTTTTTTAATGAACGCATTTTTAGAAGCTGTAAGGAAAACCTTCCGATCTAGGTTCCTACTATATCCGTTTTCCACAAAGACATCAAGGAGGTGGGATCTCTCTCTATCCAGGCTTTCATTATCCGAAATCCTGAGGGCACGTGTAGCCAGGGTGTTAAGAACACCCATCTTCTGAGCAGGGAAATGATGGGAATCAGCGTGAAGATACTGCTCTGTGTGCGTTTTCTTACGGAACACTGCGTGGGAGAGAGAGCCGTCCTTCTTCCTAGAAATAAGAATATCCAGGAAAGAGAGGCTGCCATTGACCTCTTTTTCCATGGTGAACTTAATAGCTGAGGACTAGCCAGTTGAGGTGATCCAGGAAACGATCCAGCTCCTCATGGCCATGGGACCAGATGACATTAGTGTCATCTACATACCTTTTCCACAGCTTAGGAGGGAGACAAGCTGAGGCAAGAGCCTTGGCTTCGAAATCTTCCATAAAAAGATTCGCCACGATCGGGGAGAGGGGGGAACTCCTTCCAATTTGATTCTTTGATTATATCTCGTAAATTCCCAGTCGAGTCTTTCACTTAATCTCATAAATGAACCTTCATTCCATACACCTGTTAGTAACCAGTGGTCTACTTAGGAGCATGAAATGAAGCTTGGAGGCATGTGCCTCGAATTGATTCATTATGTTGGGGGCATGCAAACTTATTTCAAGCATAGTTTTTTCTTTGTTTTAAGCTTGTGTAAAAATTAAACCACTCTCAAAAATAGTTTTTCACATGTTTCAAGCTTGTGAAAAAATGAAACCATATTCAAGTATAGTTTCCCATGTTTCAAGATTTTGTAAAAATGAAACCGTTCTCATCCTATCCTTTGTGATTGCCATTTTAACAGCTTGTTCTACTAGATGAGCCTTGATCTTCTCTTTCCATTGTCACCATCTGCTTGTTTGCAAGTAATTTCAAGCATAGTTTCCCATGTTTCAATGTTTTGTAAAAATGAAACCATTCTCATCTTATCCTTTGTGATTGCCATTTTATCAGCTTGTTCTACTAGATGAGCCTTGATCTTCTCTTTCCATCGTCACCATCTACTTGGCCGATCATACGCTTTCACTTGGTTGTTCTACCCTTTACTAAGGAACATTTGTTATGAGTGATCTTATTAGCCATCCTATTGACCTCTACGTGTTTTGAGAATTTCCCTTATGATCGAAACTAGTTGCTACCCTTTATACAATTCATTCCTCTAGAAGGACTCCTCTTTCAGCTCTTTTCAAACTCCCAAAGTATGGAAAGATTGTCGAGCACTTTTCTTTTCAAACTCGTTAAAGTAAATTAAAATATGTCTACTCGGTATAATTTTAACCCTTTTCCAGAATGAGATAAACTACTTACGAAAAATGAATACCTTAGTCGACCATGTCTAAGAGGTTCTCTTGGGTATTGTTTTCTACCTTTATGGACTCAAGAGACTATCTAAGAAAAGGAACATTTGGAGTTTTCTTTTTCACCTCATTTTCAAACTCTCTAAACATGAAAAAGATTTCAAGTTAGACCTTCACTGAACTCGTTAAAACATCAAACATTGATGGACTCATTGATCATGACGAGATCAAACCACTCCTTCTCATGGTTCACTAAATATATTGGGAGGGATTCATCTAAAGGATGAACTTACAAATCAAACATATATTATCCTCCTCAAGCTTGTCAAAAATAAAGAGGTATTGACCAACAATGGTTGGGTAAATTGGGAAAATAGGGTACTCCACCTATTAATGACAATGAGTCACTCCTGAACAAGATACTCTTCCACTTCATCTTCGTGTTTGTTGGGTTGGGAAATTTTCTTGTCTTTCGATTCATCATACCTTTTCAAAGACTCCATTTTCAATTTTGGTCAATGCTACCAACTCCATTCAGTGTCGTTTATGTGTTCAGGAGAATTCGTTCAGTTGATATCTACTACAATACTCTTAAACCTGCATTCCATGTTTATCATTCCTAATCCAGTTCATTGTTAAAATCATCGAATTCATTTTGTCTCAAATCATGATACATGTTTTGTGTCACTGATTGGGGATACATCAAGGTCCTCCTAAGACAGGTCCCTTCCTATCGACATCAACTCATTGTTGAGGAAGTTGACTTAGAAACTCACTCTTCAGTACCTTGGTTCTTGCATACATCAATGGAAAGTTTCCTCGCTCTCAGTGATAGGTTTACATCATTGGCCTTCGACTAACAGATTCTGTGTGGTGTTCAACTTGAACTCATTTATTCACACCATATGGATTGTACTGCAGTACCTTGAGATCCATTAACATCATCGGTGGTTTCTGTTAATGGCTTACATCATTGATCAGTAATCATATGGTGTCTACCATGTTCGACTCTAGCTCATTGATTCACATGGTTAGACTTGTATGTTGGAAAATCATGTGAACGAGATAGAAGACCCCAGATCTAGTTCCATCCATCCGGACTATGATTTCAGGATTAACACAATATCACAATGTATGATGGATATGATTATACAGACAGTCATCTAGTCATAGATCCACCCTTTTTCATTAGTGGACATTCCTATTTGATCATTGTACATGTAATGTTAGCTTATATGCTCAGCATGGGTATGTGTCCCTCAACAAAGTCATCATTATGTAAATGTATTGTAACAGATAATGATCTCACCAATTCATTAAAGGAAATTTTAGCCTAAAAGTGCCCATGATATTTTCACATAATTTCCATGTCATAATATGTAAACCAATAAAAATCCTTTAAATTTAAAAAGAGGTACATGTAAATATTTTGGAGGGAAAAGAAAAAAAACTACTTTTTTTAATTGTATTTTTTGTTTCTCTCCTTATAGGTTTACTCAAATTTCAAGTGTAGACACTCGTTGGATGCAGAATTAAATTTTGCATCCAACGATTACACATTATGCATACTTTTGATAATACCCACATTGATAAAAATTACAGATACATTAGAAAACGTGTTGAACATATTTTTTTAATGTATCTGCAATTTTAATCAATGTGGGTCTTCTCAAAAGTATATATTGTGGGTATTCATTGGATGTGAAATTTAATTGTACATCCAACGATTATCTACACTTGAAATTTAAGTAAACCTATAAGGAGATAAGCCAAAAATACAATTAAAAAGTAGTTTTCTTCTTTTCCCTCCAAAATTCATAACTCTTATTTTATTATTTTAATTATTATTTTATTATTTTTCCTTAGGAGGCCACTTTTATGCTGAAATTTCCTTTAATGGTTCTTGATCCCGATTTGTCACAAGGTAAAGCACTTCAGTCATTAGATGCCATTTCTGACTTTGCACTCTAGGGGGCAATTTGGTATAGGTCATTTTGTCACATCTAGTCAATAGGTCTGTTAATTGGATCAATCAACATCCTTTTACCCCTAGTCATCACCTTTTCACAAATCCCTAAGCATGACCCTCCCTAATCCCATAGTTTTTTCCTTTAACTATTTCATTTCAGCAATTTTAAAGCCCAACACACCCTAGCCATTTAGGAGGTTGTGTTCACCAACAGGTTGACCTTCTTTGGACCTGCATTAATCACTAGTAGATTTCCCCTTGTTGGGGATGTACTGATTCTAGAAATTCAAGAAAATAAAAAGAATATCAAAGCTTCCTCTTCCAGAAGCTTCTAGGGGTTTTATAACCATTTACCTTGGATGAAAGCATCAAATCCTATCCTATCCTACCTTGGATATTTCACCCCTTATCCCTTGAGCTCATCCTACCATCAAGAGTGGATCTCAAGCCTACATTGGTAAATGGATAAGAATTCCTAAACTACCATCCTCTTTTAAGTATTTATTGTCATCTACAAGCTAGGAGTTTTCTTTTGGAGATATATTCTACCCTCATGTTGTTGTTGTGAGTTACATTATTCCATGCATTAGGGTGACATAGAGATACACTTTGTGATAAGGAAGTACAAGTCAACTTGGAGGAGCTCTTCTACAAGATCAACTCTATATTTGGTTGTATCTCTCTCCATTTCTATTAATACAAATAGTTCATTGTTTTCCTATATGTGATGTTATGATTTCATGTATTTCAATACCATATTGATCTATTGAATGAAGTGATTGGATTATGCTACATAAATGTCGTAGATATTTGGCTTGTGTTGCCTGATTGTGCAGGTTCTAATTATAGTGATTTAAGCTCAGATTGGAGAATACAAGCTAAGAGAGGAACGAGGCTTATAATGGATTCCATGTAGGCTTCATCCCGTTGTCCATTTACTTTAAGGAAAACAATCATTTCTTTGCTTTCAGTTGTTCTACACTGAGCCACCCATTCTAGGGAAGATACTTTTGTCTGCAATCATAGATTTCATACAACAATGGTTTTTTCTATTAATCAGATGATAGACATCAAAACGATAAAAAATATGAATGGAAGCTTTATCTTTGATACAAATATTCCTTAACATGTTTCAGATGAAAAATAGTAGCAGGAAATTATTTTTAGGGAAAATGTTATTTAACATTAGAATTCATTCAAAATAAAAAACCAACAACTTCAAACAAATGCATAAGTCAAGGAACATAAACTAACATTTTGTACCTCCTCACATATTACGCTAATTAATTAGCCATCATTTACAATGTATCCAAACTCTAAATAAATATTAGTCCTTTCATCATTCAATTTGTTGACTACGCACGTGCACAAGTAGATTCATCTGCATAATGAAACATTCTTCTTCAAATTAAAATAGAGATAAGGTTCATCCGCACAATGAAACATTTATTTGTAAGATCAGTAGAATGAAACAGCCTCCTATAATTATGGTTATACAGAATCCAACACAAGCTATTTAAAACTGAAACAAAGACAAGCTTGCCCCACATAATGAAAGATTTCATTATAGCCTCTCAATAAGAGAAATCTCTTATCAATATTATGTTTATAGATTTGTTAAAAAATCTAATGTTTCCAATCTTCAAATGTTAACTTGTAATAACATCATCTTGCTATGTAATTCAATAATTTTGAATGCATACACACATATGAAACATTGCACCGCAAAAGTCTATGTTCCTTGATTTTCACACCCATTATCGTGCAATTGTTACTATTGAAGTTGTGATGTTTGAAATTGTTTCACAGCAGACATTTTATCATCAATGTTTGGAGTCTAAATGAATACCCATCGTCAGGACAAAAGTCAAGTAACGATTTGCCAAAACTAGTACACATGACATGCTTAATAATTAGTAATTGAACATACCATAGCTAACCACCATCACATCTATTTATTCCGCACTTTTCTGTTGCTTCAATATCATTGTTATACATGTCATAAGAAATAGAAATTTACCATAGAAAATAAATCCTAACTACCTGTGATCATGACAATCAATTAATAAATTTTCAATAATAATTTTGAATAGAAAATAGTCCAAGGTGAATCTATTTAAAAGATTGGAGTATTGTACCAACCACAAATTACTAGTTTATGTCAATAGATCTATGTTCAATGCATTCATCTCCAATATGTACTAGCTATCAATAACAAGGAACATCACACTACATTTCTCTGAAATTGTCTCCTAATGACCTTACATTTAGAATTTTGTACTCTTCCATACACTAGTCAAAGATGCCATTCATACATTATTAAAGCTGAGAATATGACTCTATGCGACCTAATCTTCAAAGATAATAGTTTATGTAAGGAAATAGCAACTCACACAATACTCCCAACTTTTAAAGGCAATCTACAAACAGCAAATGTCACACATTTTTCTATATGATAAAATAGATTCTTTCCTTTCTCCAATAACGATCTCAAAAGCTTGTTGATTCATTTCCCTAGAAGTCACCACCTATTATTTTTTTTGCATCTAACACATGCTATGAAATCTCTATATCGGAGATAAAGTCAGCATCTGAATATTTTTTAACGTCCCAATGTTTATCCTCTGATTAATAGAAAACACTAATACCGCTAAATAACATTCCTCCTTAGCATGTATTGTGTTATTGATCTACCCAATGATATCAAAACTTACGGTCTTGCATTACTATCGGTTCAATAAAAACAATGTTCCTCCGACATAGTAAAAAGACACTTAATTGAATATTCGATAATTAGTATATAATTCACAAATGTAGGAAGTAAGAACGAGTGTGCGAAATAAATTTTCCAATGAGAAATTTATGTGAAAGATCACAACATTATGAATGAAAGCTTTTGTTAAACTATGAATTGAAGTTTCTATTCCTTGCTCCGCACACTCATTCTCCCATAGAAAACTAATTGTTCACATGCATTAAAAAGACATTTATCACAAATACGCATACTCTTCAGAAATATTCTTCAAAGAGAAAACGTTACACATTTTCCTATTCGACAAACATAATCAGGAGAAAATGAGTTATTTGTATCACTGCAAATAGCATTTTTCCCTTACTATACTAGAATTTCAAATTCTTGCATACTCGTTTCCATATAAATCACCACCTACTACTATTTTGCATCTAAAACATGTTACAGAGATAAAGTTGCCATCCATATTTTTTATCGTCCCGATGGTTGTCCTCTAATTAATAGAAAACACTATTGAGGTAAAATATCAGTCATTTCAGCACTCAATTCACCAGCTATGTGTGTTTGCACATCCTCATTCAATGTATTGATGCATAGACAAAACCAAAAAACCGCACAAGCTATCAACGTTTCTTGTCATTGTTCCACACATCCATTCTCTAGCACAACACTACTTATTCACATGCAATAAAAAGACACTTAATCTAATATTTCATAACAATAATAAGTATTTAATTCATAATAGATTTGTTATTTCTAGTTTACAAACTACTCTTTCTAGCTATGCCTATTACATTATGAATTAAAGTTTTTGTTCATAGTTACTAAATTAATTTTGCAATTGCAGAATAAAGTTCCTTTTGCAACCCCATTCTCCTACACATACCCCATCCTCCACACATTCTTCACTCCACACATATTCACAGCTTTGTGCAACTGCTCTTCCACATAGATAGATCGGTAAACATTTCAAATGGAAAAGAGTTTAAAATTAATTCTAACCCTGCAAAATAAAGTCATCTTTGCACCATCATTCTCCCGCACATACCTTGTCATCCGCACATCCTTCATTTTACACGGATTCACAACTTTATGCAACTACTCTCCCTCACAAGTAAATCTGTAAAAGTTTTAAATGGAAAAGAGCTTAAAAGGAAATAACGAAAAATAAATGCACTAGCAATACGTATTAGATCACTAACCAAACAAACGCCCCTACCCCATAAAGGATATACTCAAAGCATTATTTCAATGTTAGTGTCAAAGCACTCCATTGTGCTTATTACATTTAAAATAAAGTCCCTCATTCGCACATACCCCATCCTCCACACATCCTTCATTCTGAACAAATTCACAACTCTATGCAACAGCTCTCCTGCATAGCTAAATATGTAAAATTTTTAAATGGAAAGGAATAAATTCCCCTCACCCCCATTCTCCTACACATACCCTGCCATCCACACATCCTTCATGTTGGGTTGTGTTATATTCTTTCCACAACTAGCTGACCTAGTTAACCGAGGGGTTAAACGGGGGGCGAAACCCCCCATTTGTTGTGTCGACTACGCAGCAGGGGGATCACAGGGGGGGCGGAAGCCCCTCCTATATAGGGGGTTTGAGGGGGGGCGATTAGCCCCCCTCTATGGAGTCTAGGGCAACGCCTCGGGGAAAATTTTTTGGGTCCCTATATTAGGTGGGCGAACCTACCTATGGTTTTGCGCATGGTTTTCGCACATGCTTTTTGGCGGATGATTTTCGGTCCATGGTATTGGATGCTTCGACATGTATATATATGTATTGTAGTATTGAAAGGAATATAATGAAAAATCAAGTTGGTAGTCCCGGTTTTGGGATCCATGGAAAAATCTCTGTGTATATGTGTTTTATGTGTTATGCTCTCACATCGTTTATTTTATGTTCTTAGAATTCATATCCAAGTAATTTCTGTATGGAGCTAAAACCTACATTTGGTATCAAAGTTGTTTTGGCTTCTAGGGGATGCCTTTGTTGCTGAGGGGTTTCGCTCGGGCCTGTGGTAGACCCTATTCAGTGGGACATTTGCGGGATCGATTATGGTGGTGAAAGAAGATGGAGAGTAGTGGAAAGATAGAGATCGAGAAATTTAGTGGTCAAAGTTTTGAGTTGTGGAAACTCAAGATGGAGGATCTATTGGTGGAAAAGGATCAGTGGATTGCAGTAGATCTAGGTACTAAACCAATGGGAGTGTCCGATGAAGAATGGAAGAAGTTGGATCGGAAGGAAAAAAGCATAATATGATTGTGTGTCTTAGATTCAGTATTGTTGAATGTATCAGGGGAAGCTATGGAAAATTATTTGTGGGAAAAGTCAAGGATTTTATATCAATCTAAGTCTTTGGTGAATAAATTGTTCCTATGAAAAAAGTTGTATAACCTGAGGATGAAAGATGGAGACTCGGTGACAGAGCATCTGAACGCATTTAATATTGTGGTAAGTCAGTTATCATCTGTTGATATTAAAATTTCAGATGAGGATAAGTGCATCAGTCTTTTGTGTTCTCTACCAGATTCGTGGGATAGTCTAGTTATTGCAATAGGTAGCAATGCAACTGCTTTGCAGTTTGATGAAATAGTCTCAGCCTTGCTGACGGAGGAGATGAGATGGAAAAATATGGACAACCAGAATGATGATGCTTTGTCTGTACGAGGACAGTCCCAGAACAAAAGCAAAAATAAGTCATCGAGTGGGAGATCTAAATCTAGAGGGAGATCTAAATCTCCAGGAAAACCTATAAAGGTGGTGTGATGGAAATGCGGAAAGGAAGGGCACTTCAGAAGGGATTGTAAATCTAAAGCTCCTGATAAAGGAAATGGATCTGACGATGCTCCTTCTGCAGAGGCGAAAACCACCTCAGATGAAGGTGGGGATGTGTACTTGGCTTCTTCAAGTACACATGTAGATCATGAGGCATGGTTAATTGACTCAGGTACATCCTTTCACTTCACTCCCCATAGAGAGTGGTTCTGCGAGTATGAGAAATAAAATGGTGGTGATGTCTTCTTAGGAGATGATAGGAAGGCTAGAATCATTGGTCGCAGAAAAGTAAAGTTGAAGTTGCAAGGTGGAAGGGTTAGAACCCTTCCGGGTGTTCTACATATTCCTGCATTGGCCAAAAATCTGGTTTCTGTAAGCAATTTGGATGACGCAGGCATAAAGACAGTGTTTGAGAACGATACCTGCAAGATGGTTCGAGGAGCACTGGTATTGATGCGGGGAGTTCAGATTGGAACTCTATACAAGCTGCAAGGTAACACTGTTGTTGATGGGTGCAATAGTTCTATGGTTCCTGAAAATGGAGCAGAAAATATAGTGGTCTCTGGAGAGAAGACCATGTTGTGGCATCAAAGGCTTGGACATATTGGAGAGAAGGGTCTTCGAATACTTCATGGTAAGGTATGGTAGAAGGTATGAGTAATAGCTCTCTGGATTTTGATTTCTGTGAAAATTGTGTATATGGGAAGCAGAATCGGGTGAGTTTCCCCTCTGGTGGTAAGAGGACGAAACAAATATTAGAGCTTGTGCACAGTGATGCGTTTGGACCTGTGAAAGTTCCATCACTGGGTAAGTCTGTGTACTATGTATCATTTATAGATGACTTCTCAAGGAATACATGGATATATTTCCTTAAGA
>APFE030536550.1:0-11906 GCA_000404065.3 Pinus taeda
TGGGGAGTTCGAATTGGAACTTTATACAAGCTGCAAGGTAGCACTGGTATTGATGGGTGCAACAGTTCTATGGTTCCTGAAAGTGGAGCAGAAAATCTAGTGGTCTTTGGAGAGAAGACCATGTTGTGGCATAAAAGCCTTGGACATATTGGAGAGAAGGGCCTTTGAATACTTCATGGTAAAGGTATGGTAGAAGGTATGAGTAATAGCTCTCTAGATTTTGATTTTTGTGAAAATTGTGTATATGGGAAGCAGAATTAGGTGAGTTTCCCCTCCGGTAGTAAGAGGGCGAAATAGATATTAGAACTTGTGCACAGTGACGTGTTTGGACCTGTGAAGGTTCCATCACTGGGTAAGTCTGTGTACTATGTCTCATTTATAGATGAATTCTCAAGGAATAAATGGATATATATCCTTAAGAAGAAATCTAAAGCCTTTGACAAGTTTAAAGAATTTAGGGCTCTCGTGGAAAATCAGACAGAGAAGAAGATAAAGGTGTTGAGGATAGATAATGGTGGAGAGTTTTGCAGCAAGGAATTTGAAGAATTCTGTAGGAAGTGTGGTATAGCATGACAGAATACTACATATACACCTAAGAAAAATGGAGTTTCAGGAAGAATGAATAAGACGTTGATGGAAAGGGCAAGAAGCATGCTTAGTGGTGCCAGGTTAGGATAGGAATTCTGGGCAGAGGCAGTGGATACAGCATGTTACCTACTCAACAGGTGACCTTCATCAGCATTGGGGGATAAGACTCCACAAGAGTTATGGACTGGTAAGAAGCCCTCTCTTTTACATCTGAGGGTATTTGGATGTGATGCATATGTACATGTTCCAAAGGAGAAACAAACCAAGTTGGATAATAAATCTGAAAAGTGCATCTTTATTGGGTATAAGAATGGTTTAAAGGGTTATAAACTTTGGAACCTGTTGTGACCATCAACAACCACCCTTTTTATTAGTGTTAGCAATAACATTAATAAATGGGGACCCTTCTAAAAAAATCAAAATTTAGCACTTAAGATTGTCTTTTTGTTTTCAATAAAACATGATATCAAAGAAAAATTCCCAACAATATGAATTCCTACCTTTTCATGCTTCATGCACATAAAAAATGTTATAAATGTTGAGCCTCCTTATGAAAAGTGCTATACAACCACAAAAGCTAGGAAAACCCTTGTAAGTGGAAAGTCTTGAGTACTAAGAAAAACTTTAATAAACCCATTTTTAATGATAAACATCGCATCACCAAAAGGGTAATGACGGGCATCCTTTACAAAGAAACTCTTGGAAATACGAAAAAGTGAGAATGCGAGATCGCGAGCCTTACAAACTCATCGCATATTGCAGATTCCATTGACTGCAGCGCCACTTAATACAAAGCGCCTGATATTGAGAAATACCATAAAGCTCCTTGCAAATCGCATCTCGCAACCACACGATGAAACAAATGATTGATAAAGATAATAGGTTTTGTGATATCGTGATCTGCGATATTGTGAAGCAAATCGCAAAATCGCTTTACCACAAATCTAAGGGCTCAGAGTTAAATGATATTACTTTCCATTGTTTAATGCAATAGTTATGAGCATTAAATGTTAGCTTAACAGTCCATTGATGGTATTTATTAAAAACGAATCAGATCTGGTTTAAAGGACCATCTCTCGTAAGGTGATATCTTTGATATGATTTTAAAAAATTAAAAGCTTTACCGTCACCTTGTTGTTGCTCATTATTCCATTATCCTTACTGTATCTTTGTTCTCTGCTTACTATTTTCAGGAGCAGTACGCAAAGCAGTACATAGAACAACACGCAGAACATAATGGCAAAGAAAGGCAAAGCTCCCGCATCCAAAAAATTAGAAATCACTCTATTATTTACAGACACCACTTGTACCAAGGAAGTAGGGATATCTACTTAGGAAGGCATGTACCGACTGTTAGAAGAAGAAAACCTGAGAGTTATGGAGGTTACAGTTACGGAAGATGGACGTGGGTCATCCCAAGCATCACTAACAGAGCTTGCATGCTCGTTTCTGCACCGGGTTGCAACGAGGCCGAAGATACTCCCTTACATAGATATGGTAAAATGGATTATAGACCATGCTGATATATCCGATAGGGAATTCAAGACACGGAACCAGGAGGTCATGCGGTCATTTACTCCAAGTAATTTGAGGCATATGTAACACCTGCCAAAACCCCGGGCCAGTTATAACAAACAATTTGTGGAGAAATTCGCCAAAGAAAATGAGGATTTGGTAGACTGCACAAAGAGCTGGTTCGCAAAGGAGGAACCATTAAAGAAGGATAAAAATGGTATGTACGCCACTGGCTCTCTATGTTCTCCTTATTGTTTTGCTACTGCAATGCTATGTAGATTATTTGGGAAGCCAGATATCAATAAGTTTTCATCAGAATGGTTGCCTTTATTGGATGCGGCCACCAATGCCACCATAATGGATTGGGCCCAAATTTTATCGAATAATTTAGCTTCTGCTATTTTAAATTATCGAACTAAAGGAATTTTTGCTCAGAGGTTTTACCCTCCATTCTTTTTAGCTGCCTACGTCATGGATGCCATTTGTTTTGTCTTTGATTTTCCCATCATTGGATGGAAATGGACAGTACATAACCCTTTTCCTATTCAGGTTTATCACAAAGAACTATCGGAATCCAATTTATCCCACATTTCTACAAGATTTGTCATGGAGTGATGCTTCCTACTCATAAAATGCTATATAACAAAGACACCCCAAGATTCTCCCCAGAAGCTGAAATTGACATTCTCCCTATGGGAAGGTGGTTCGGGGAAGAGTTATTCACATACATTAGGGTATTTTGGATCATTGCCTCACCTCATGTTATTCCTTTGTATGTTCCCGACAAACTTATGACCTAAGAGATAGCTTACCAAACCTGTGATATTGGGGGAATGAGCAGAGAACTCAAGGATAAGAAGAAGGCCATCTGGCCTCAACTCCTAGTGGTCTGCAAGGCCTTCACAATGTTTGATTTGGGACACGCTTTTAAAGAGGTTGATAATATGATAAGTCTACAGCTACCAAAGTTCTAAGGAAGGTAGTATGATCCCTTGGATACTATCAAGAATTTTACAACGAGGGTCAAAATAAAAGTGTTTACTAAAGAAGATGATATCTTTGACGATGTATTTTGCTAGAAGTGCTCTCTCAGAGATATTCTACATATGGCAAAAATTCAGTTTGACCAAGGGAAGCTTCAAGAGTTTAACCATTACAGAGAACAGAGATTGGCAAATGTCCTATTGGACAAATTGCGCATTGAACCAATAAGAGAGCCCACTCCTTGTATTAGCATAAGTGGAAGTTCAGGAGAAGAGAAGTCTAAATCAAATTCTGAGAGGGAATCAGCTGAAAAATCCGATAAACAGTCAAATAGTGAACATAGCAGAAGTGAAGGGTCAATCAAAGATACAACTCAGTCTATATAAAAGCCTGACTAGCAGGTCTTGTCCCCAAAACCGGTCGAGACTCCCACTCCCCTCACAAAACAAACAAGTCCAATTATAGTAGACCTAGAAAAGGAGTGGGAGAATTTTAATGAGCTAATATACACCAAGGAACAGAGTGCAGGTCCACTGATAAACCTAGGGGAGACAACCACAAAAATGATAATAGAAGAGGTTATTAATAGTCAACAGACAGAGCATATTCTTGTTGCTCCGTCGTCTGAAATTGTGCTGAAAATATAAGAGGTCCCTCCTCTAGATGTATTTTATAGCCCGCAGCATAAGGTTGTTGCCAGGAGACAAAGAAAGAAATGAAAAATAGATATTGTACTTTCTCTAAAGGTTGAACCTTTTGATGTTCTTTGGCAAGACCCGACCACTGATCCAACAAAAAACTTCACTAGGCTCTCTCAGATTGTAGGGGTATATGCTTCTGTAACCATTGATAAAACGTCGGAAATTCAAACACTATTAAAAGAAAAGGAGGATAAGATTCTATTGTTGGAACAATAACTATAGTAGGCCAGCATCAGTCGAGAAGCAAAAATACAATTGGCAAAGCTATAACAGAATTTCCAGCAAATGCAATTGGGTTATCAAAACAATCTAGCCAATAAATAACAATAGTTATAGGCCACAATAGAACTGCATAAGGACAACCCTAAAATTGAAGAATTCATCAGAGAATCCCTTGCCCTCAATGATCAGCTCTTACAACAGGAAGAAATATTTTGCCAAAGGATCTCGCAATGGAATTCCCATTGCGAAAAATGCAACTACATTACAAATCAAGTTGTAGACTTACGACTTGATTATGATTTAGTTTTTAAGAAAGTTTATGAATTTGTGAATTGGCAGAAATAAGAGGAGGGAAAAAGAGCGAATTGCCCAGAATCGATGAATCCCATAAATAAATGCTACTTGCAAAATGGGATGCACATCTCAAGGAAGCAGAGCAAGCGATGGAGGAGGCAACAACAAAAGCAAGCAACGTCATTGACTACATCAACGAAAATTGGCATAAAGCAAATTTAATATCAGAAACCACTCCATGATTTCTCCCAAAGGCACACCAGCTGTAAACAAGGTGGAAGCAAACAATAGAAGAAAAGGTAGAGTCATATAAGCAAGCTAAACTAGGACACTTACTGGCAATATCTGGTAAAACCACATAGCCAGTGGATGACTTTGAAGTGCCTCATAACCTCCGCCGAGAATATAGCACCAACGCTCACCGATTCTGTATTCACAAGTCAACTGAAAGCTGAAGTCGGCCAACTAATGCTCCTAAAACCCATGCTGGACATTTGCAACTTAAAAGAACATATACATCATTTAGCATAGATACAATTTTACTTTAATTTTAGTTCATTTTTTCTTTAAATGAGGATGATCATTTTGAACCTCCTCATCTATTTTTGTAGTAACTATTCTTAGATTTTAGTTAGTAGTATTTAAACCCCTCTCATGCATTTAGAGAGGGGTCCATAAATTTTTCAAAAACAATTCTTCAGAACGTGCACTTCTGCCCCCATTAAGGAGTTTTTGATAAATAAATGGACTGAGATTTATTTATATCTGAGTTTAATGTCTGCTACTGAAATTCACTTTTGTACTCTTAGTGGATATCGAATTATTTGAAGTTAAATCTATATCACTGAATCTCATGAGTAGAACCTATTATCAATGCTACTTTTATCTCTTAATACTTTTTGCTTAAGTGCCAAGTGATATATTATTTTCAGTTGTTTATATATGAAACCCTGAATGTTCAGTTATCATTTTTACACTTTTGTATGAAGATAACTATTCTTTTTATGCTAATTTTATGAATGACTTATTATGCGATGTGTTTATCATAATTGTTTCGGCTAATTTCTTATACAAAACAATCATCTTTAATGTACTCTTTTCTCATAGTGATTGAATTATTTTTATTACCAATCGTTGTTGGAAATTATTTTAAATCACATAAACAAAGTGTTACTCCAAGGATAGTTTAGAGTTAGATGTTTTCCTTCATTAGAATAAAATTGCATATGTTAGATTAGATTTAGAGTAAAGCATCCTCCCCATAAACCTTTAAAAATAAAAACATCATCCCCTTAGTGTACCATTATAAAGAAATTGGGAAATTGGTCCCATCATCCCTAGTCGGAGCCACTATCCTAAATGAAAAATGAGCTGCTTTCAAGGTCCGGACCGAGTGGTTATCCCCCTCGTTGTAGACCCGAGTTTTGGGCCTTCAACATATTTGGCGCTATAAGGAGGGCCTGAACTATGAATGGCGAGCAAATTTAAATCCAAAACCCATTCTAAGAGAATATTGCCCTCAACATCTCCCTTGACTTCTCCATTACATTCTGAGTCTCCAAATTCTAAGCGAGAAGTTGAGAAAACAACAAATGTTGCTAAAAACCTGAACATCTCAGATAAATCCACTCTTGAACCTCCTGAAGTTCAATCTTTAATTCATAAACTTCAAGGATTTTCCATATCACCACAGAAGTCTGAGTTATCTCAAGGCAGTGTGACTTCGCAATACATTCCTTCCCATTCTCTTACTAGATTACAGAGTGAAAAGCTTGGTATTGAACCAACAAAATTCCCTCTACTAAAGAGGAAAAGAGCAAGGAAGACATCGGAAGGGTTTGATAGTGAGACTCTTTCATCATCATCATCCATTTCATCCAATCCATTGAAAAGTCAACCATCCACTCCCCAACTCCATATCATTGTTCAGCAGGGTACTGGAATTGTATCATCATCTTCCCAAACACTCGTAACCTCATATGCACTTTCCTCTGTTAGTATCTCAACAATGGCATAGAGAACATGGAACAATCCAGCAGCAGTCACAATGCCTGAACCCTTAAGTCAATTTCCGGCTCATCCTGAAAAATGGCTACCAAAGTTTAACCCAAATGCAGGCGTATTGGTAGAAGAACACATAAACAACTTTATGTTGTCAATAAATTTAAATGGAGTTACTGAAGAAGAAGTTGTTGTTAGGCTTTTCCCATATACCTTACAAGGAGCCGCTGGGTCTTGGTATTTTTCATTACCATCAGGATCCATTACTAGTTGGAATATTTTCTAAGAGCAATTCTTGACAAAATTTAGTGATGATAGGTCTACAGTGACATTAATCAATGATCTCTCAAATCTTAAAACCGAATCAAGAGAACCTATCAAAGATTTCAACTCGTGATTTAATAAACTCTTAAATAAGATCCCTACCGCATCCAAGCCTAGCGAAGAAGTTTGAAGTGAATGGTACATATCTGCCTTACCTTCAAATATAGCAATCTTTGTAGATAGGGCTGCTAAGCCAACATTGGTTGAAAACATGAAAGAAGCGATAGTGGTGGAAAAACGTATCTTAGCTTTAGAAAAGAAAAACGATTTTGATGAAAGAAAGTCTAAGAAAGTTTCTTTTAGAGATGACCCTAAGAAAAAACAATCAAAGGACCCATTTGACTTCGAAGGATTACAGAAAGTTTTAAAAACCATGTCTAACGAAATGGTTGATATTAAAAAACAAGTGGCAAAGCCTTCTTCTAAGAAACCTTATAAGCCTTTCAAGAGGAATCCTTCAACCAATCTTAAGCCTCCCAACGCTATAACAAACACAAAATCGGAAGGAAAAGAAGAGGAAGTTTCAAATGAGGAACATACTGATGATGATGAGGTTGTAGAACTACAAGGAATGTGGGACTTCATCCTTCCAGATGAAGAAGATCAAAATGCATTACCAGTCACTACTAGAAGCAGAAATCAACTCAATCCTCCACAATCTAGTTCTAAACAGAAGAACCCAAGCCCAGCTTCCAAAGATAAAGTCGCAGGTAAGAAATCATCACCAAAGGCGACTCAGACAAACCTAGTCCAATCTGATTCATCAACTCCATCTAAAACACTTATATTTCCGATGAAATGGAGTATAATATTGTTGAATACATGAAGAAGACTAGGGCCAACATTACTTTTCATGAGCTGAGGAAATTGAAGCATCAACAGAAACTACTTTTGAAAGAGTTGCATGCAGTACTTGTTTCACCTCTTCCTGCGACCGTAATCTCACAAGCTACTCATGAAATGGGGAGACCTCCAACTGGTATGTCAAATAAAGTTGACCCAAATGACATTGCTTTAATTGGAGGAAGGTCAAAATCCCATACCCCTCCATTACTCCTTACCTTTGAAGTTTTCAAGAAAAATTTGCATAATTGTTTGGTAGACTCTAGTGCTTCATCTAATATTTTGCCTAAGACAGTTTGTGTAAATTTAAATGTCCAACCTCAAAAGTCTGCAATACGCATAGTGCAGCTGGATTGGTCTCAAGTTGAAGTTATTGGTGAACTCAATCAAGTGACCATAAGGCTTTCATCGAATCCAAAGGTATGTCAATTCATTGATATTCTTGTTGCAGACATTCCTGAATTTTATGGATTAATTCTTAGCAGGGATTGGTCAGAAAAGCTTCACGGTTACTTTGTGACCGACTAGTCACACATGTGGCTCCCTTACAATGGTAAACCAAATCAAATAAAGGTTGAGTGAGAAAGACACCAAAAGTACATAGTAATGGAGTTAGAAGAAGAAAATGAACCTATAGCATACAACAATAATATAATTGGAAACTATTTTGTTGACTCGTTCTTAGGGAATTTCAATGCTCATACTTCACCTTTTTTAGAATATTAAGTTTTATCTCAGGTAGAAAATTTTTCTTAAATGGATACTTTTAAATGCATTAATTTTGTAGATAGTCCTATAAATAAATCTTTGTTTTGGAAATTATTTTTTGACGGTTCTAAGTCTAATGATGGAGCAGGATTAGGTTGTATATTAATTAGTCCAAAAGGAGAGAAAACCATGCTAACCTGTAGACTTGAGTTCAATTGCACAAATAATACTATAGAATATGAAGCTCTAGTGCAAGGGTTATACAAGGCAATCAGACTTGACATCAAGTATCTACAAGTCTTTGGTGATTTTGAGATTGTTATCAAGTAGGTAGGAAATACTATACATTTTCTATTAGGTCACTTAAAGCATTATCAATCGTTAGTACAAGACCTGAATGCACACTTTATAGCATCTAATATTTCATATTCCCAGACTCTAAAATGCTAGTGTTGACCTCCTGGCTAATGTATCTTCAAAGCTCATTCCCTCAGAAGACTATAGTCTGGACAGATTCTCAATCGAATTGATCTTTAGACCCTCCATCCCAGATAATGTTACCAACTGGACAATTTTAAATGATGACCCTGATATTGTAAGTTTTTTGACTTTAGAAGGCTCTTACAATAATCAGATAATTAATGAAGACCAACATGACAAGAAATTACAACAAGGAAGCACCAATAATGCTATACCCAATTCTGTAGTCAAATTGGAAGACCTATATGATTTAAAAGACAGATTCAAAAGGTCCACCAATTCAAAACTTTAGAGTTCAACTCTGAGATATGAATTATTGAATCTAGGAACTGACATATAGCCACAGAATGTCAACTTAGGTCTTGGTCTAACTCCAGAGGAAAAATTAGACTTCATTCAACTTTTGAAGTAGCATAAAAATGTATTTGTCTGGAATTACGATGACCAAAAAACTTACGATACTTCAATCATACAACATACAATTCTAATGATCTCTGATGAGAAAAGTCTAGTAGAAGCTAAGAAAAATCCATCCTAATCTAGAAAGCCAGATTAAGTTTGAGCTGAATAAATTATTGAAAGCCAAAATTATCTTTCATGTTCGACATTCTAGATGGGTTTTTAACCTGGTACCAATAAGATAGAAAAACGGAGACATTCATATTTGTATTGACTTCAGAAATCTCAATAAATCCTGCCAAAAGGAAAATTTTCCATTACCCCCTATGGAACAGATATTACAATCAGTTGCAGGGTTTGAATTGATGTCCTTTTTAGATGGCTTATCAGGATATAACCAAAGTTTAGTCCACCCGGATGGTCAATTGAAGACGACGTTTAGAACCAAATGGGGCACATATGCATATCAAAAGATGTCATTTGCACTGATTAATGTTGACGCCACATTTCAAAGGGCCATGGATATTGCACTTAAAGGATTAGTGAATAAGTCAATGGTGATTTACTTAGATGACATAATAGTGTATTCTAAAAAACGTAGTGATCACCTCAGAGATTTAAAGGAGATCTTTCAACGTTGTCAAAAGTATGGGATCTCACTAAATCCAAAAAATTCCTTTTTTTCATTAAGTGAAGGAAAGCTTCTTGGATTCATAGTGTCTAAATCTGGAATCCATATTGATCCAAATAGGATTAAGGAGATTTCTGAGATATCCTTACCCCATAACAAAAAAGCAATACAATCCTTCCTTGGTCAAATCAACTCCGTTCAAAGATTTGTCCCCGACTTCTCAAGAATTGTGTCACCTCTCTAAGCAATGATCAAGAAAAAATCTCTCTTCAAATGGGGTCAGGTAGAAAATGAAGTGTTCAACCTAATTAAACAAGCAATTATAAATGCCCCATCTCTAGTGACTCCAAACTTTTATGATCCCTTCATTTTGTATACATTTGCCTCTGAGAAATTGTATGCTGCAATACTCACACAAGCCAATCAAGATAAAGCAGAAGTCCCAATTGCCTTTTTCAGTTCAAACTTGCAAGAGGCCGAATTAAATTACTCCAACATTGAGAAACAAGCTTATGTTGTTTTCAAAGCGATCAAACACTTTAGACCCTTTCTTCTCAAGACCCATACAAAAATAATAGTGCCATTTCCAGCAGTAACAAATCTTTTGGTATAGAAAGACATGGGTGAAAAGAGAGCAAATTGGGTAACAACCCTGCAAGAATATGATTCCGAAATCAAGCCAGCAAATATTGTAAATGTTGAGATTGCAACAAGATGATGGAGCTTAGTGAAAAAGAGTCGCCTTCACTAAGTGGGCCCGCAGGCTATTTTTGGCGCAAGTCTATTTTTAGACTATGTCTATTTTTAGACATATGGATCATGTCTATGGATTGCAGGTTGCTGTTATGGATGATTGATCAAGTTGGGAAAAATAGATGGACTTCTATTTTTGATGAAAGTGTGAGTGATCACAGTGTGAGTGATCAAGTCTATTTTTAGACTGGCTGTCAAAAATAGAAAAGTCAGATATTATTATCTCACAATAATATTTGGACTATAAACTTAATCTTATTCTCTTGGAGCACTTCAGTTCGAGCTACGGATGTGGCACATGCAATTGCATGAAGGAAATACGTGGTTTTTATGGGTTAGTTGAATATTTGCATGCATGACTTCAGTTAGAACTCAAGTGAGTTGAGTTTAGTGGACTGGAGGTGCAGTTGATGGAGTTGTGTTCAGTTTAGCTTTGTTAAAGTGGTTGTATTTAGTCTAACTGGCAAATAGACTAGAGATGAGTTGGGTGAATTAGTTATTAATTAATTCACAAGTTATTAACTCATAATACAACTAATGAATACATAAGTTAACTCAGTTGCATGTCAGTGCATGTTCAGTTCAGCAGGGACAGGTGTTAGAGAATCAGATTGCTATCAGTTGTGACTATAGTTGTGCACCAGATCTTGCACAAATCAGGGGATTAAGTATGCCAATGAGTTTGCCCACATTGTAGCTTGTTCTCACGTGATTTAGCCAAGGAAAGACGTGGCTGCCTTGGAATTATCACCGTTTCTTGTGCAGGTATTGAGCAGCGGAGGCAGGCAAGCAGCGGAAGAGATTTGAGCCAGTGATTGATTCAGATCTGAGCTGTATTGTGTGTAACAGGTGGAGCTGGTACTAGATTTCTTGTGATAAGCATTGTACTTTGTAATGTTACATGACTCAATCATTAATATACAGATAGTTGGGGTTTTTAGCGAGATGCTTTCCCCGGGATACATACCGTGTTAATGTGTGAATGCTCTTGATGTTTTATTGTTATTGATGCTGATATATTGATGATCAACGTAGAGGAGTTTATATATTGTGTATGTTTTCCGCAATAGTACATGATCAGGATAATCTTTGTTGAATATGTGTTAAATTATTCAAAATTTCTACATGGTATCAGAGATGGTTGATTTGTAGAAGAGATTTCTACATGGTATCAGAGGTGTTGATCATCTGATCTACTATTCAGGAAGTGTTTACATTCTATTTCTTCAGGCAGAGTCTGTAATCGGGCCAGGTAGCCTCTGGATTCATCCTTCCTTTGGAAGGTGAAATATTTGGTCAAAGCCCATACAGTCAATCTCTGTACGAGAAATATTGTGTTCTCACGAATTTTAGATCGGAAGCGATTGAGTTTGTTGCTGGTGGAATTCGAATTTGCAGAAGTATTTTCTTGGTGACAACGCAGCAATGTCTTTCAACGGATTGCGATTGGAGTATGCTCTTGA
>APFE030536552.1:1683-27630 GCA_000404065.3 Pinus taeda
GATTGCTGATCAGTTCCATGTTTTCAGGGTGTCATCTCTACTCAGGACACAATCACCAGGCAGTTTTATGTGAAAGAGCTCAAAACAGGCATAACTAACCTTCTTTCTCCATCTCCCCCAAATCATTAACTAATTTACCAAAAAAAAGAGGTCAATATCTGCTTGATATCTCTTAGTTTCATCATTTTCATGTCATTAGCTTGGGTGAAGACTTGCTTCACTCAAAGAGAATCCATACTCTCTCTATAAGGTTCTATCTTTCCTTTTCAAGCCTAAGATTTCTGAAACTTAGCACTTTCTTGTCATCTCCATATTAGCTACTGACACTATTATTTAACTCCCTATATTTTTCCCATCCCCATACTAAAACTATGTACATAATCCCCTTATGTAAGTATCCCCTCCCCCTGGTTGAAATATAACCATAAATACTTCACTGGGAATTACTAAGTCACCTGGACTTTAGTAAGAACCCTCCCTCTGCAAAAATTTCCACTCCCAAGTGTATGGACCCCTTCCAAACACTAAGGGAACCCTTTCCAAATGCTAAATAACCCTCCCCATGCATTCTTCTATCAAAAATATTAATGTTTGTTGATAAGTTTTCACCGCGCAAACACATTTACCCGTTTTCTAAAGTTGAAAACCCACCGCGCCGCGAAAAATTAAGCCTTTAACGCGTGCGCGCCTTTGCTAAACCCCATGCATCTCCCATTTCCGTCCACCGTCGGATCGTCTCCCCCAGATCCGATGGTCCTTGATCACATCGCGCACCCGATTACGGTGGTAGGTTACCACCCGATGTCCGACGGTTTTACCGTCGTACACAGGTGGAGGCCTCCCATTACATCGGGCCGCCCCTAACAGAAACCACCTCCATACCAAAGGTGGTCCGATGCATAGGGAAAACCGCCCTCCCCTCACATAACAGGAGTGCCACCTCATCCTGCCAGGTCGGCTCCACGTCACCTCAACCTGGCTGCGCCCGTGCCACGTCACCCTGCCACATCACCCCGCCGTACTGCCACGTCACCTTGATGACGTCAACATGCTGACGTCACATCCATAGCAAAGGACCCCACTGCTGACGTCACCATGCTGATGTCATCCGTTGTACTGCTGACATCATGCTGACGTCAGTAGCCAAAAAACCGAAAATTCGCGCAAGAGGAAAAATCGTGCTTCGGAGCTCCGAAATGAGAAATGGAGGCAGTTTTCGAATCTTTAGGGAATCTTTTGATTCCTTGGATCATTTTGCACCGAAAAGGCCCGAAATTTCCCGATTTTTCCAAATTAAACCGATTTGAAGACAGGAAGAGACCAGAGACAGAGATTAAAGAGTATCAGATCAAATTCACAGAGATAAAACACGTCAAAGAGTATCAGAAAGCAGCGGAGACCATCAATGTAGCGGCAAAGAGTATCAGCGAAGATCTTAATAGCGGCCCAAAGCAGGAGAAAATTTAGTACCTTCCAGCAAAGTCAAAGAAAGAGGGTGAGGCCACTCAAAACTCTCACATCATGGTTATTTCACATTTAAACTCACACTAGAACAGAACTGCGAATCCCAAAGCATAGTTATTCCAACAGTACTGCATCGAGCTTCTAAGGGCCACATTGCACTCCTTTTTAATCCAGCTACCTCTGACACAGTTCAATAGATATTTACCTGCATTTAATTTTGGCACAATTTTAGGTTTAGAAAGCCCTTTTTGCAGACCTGTTTTAGGTCAATTGTAATAGATAAGTTTGAGATATTTGCACTATAAAGACAGCCCTGAATACTGTATTACGGGTTGGTTGGTTGGTTGATTAGTCAACAAGCTATCTCTAGCTGATTTTACTCCGGGAGAGACTCGCACTATAATATCTTATAAGTTTCTATAATCAAAGACTTCTTATGAGCCTTGGAGAACGGATTGTTCACTATGTTTACTGTATGAAGAGTGATTATGGAATTCTCGTGCTGTTGCATAACTCAATAAGTGCTTCTTACCTATGTTTTCATTCATGAATTACGCTCTTAAATAGCTGAAAGAAATATTAGCTTAGAATTTGTTTAAATACACTCTATGCTCAATTTCTGTTGTTTCTTTATGTTTCCTCTGTTTAAGCATAAATATGAATTCCACATGGCTCATGTTTGCCTTAACCCAAGATAGTTATCCAAGGATTCTTCATTGCCCCTAGATAGAGATCATCTTTCCCTCTGTTAAGTTAAATGAGAGATTCTTAAGTGCCTCTCATTCCTTACATATCATTCACCCTTTTAGTCTGAAGATTGTGTTATGAGCAGCTATCCTGCTTCATTATTTCTCTTATGACCAGAAAGATGCACTGATAATCCTAACCCATGACTCCATGCCCAATGGTTTGAAACTTATCACTTCATAAATTGCCTCTCTGCCTGAAAGCATTTTCCTTCCATCCAAACACAAACAAAAACCCCTGAGCCAAAAGCTAGCTTAAAATCATCAACAAAGTTGAATCATTAAGAGAGAGCCCTCTCTGATTGCAGGTGGGCTAGAACCTGCAATCCAAAGATTGGTTTGTGGTTACCTCGGTCGTATCCCTACAGGAGCCTAGGGACAACCTGAGTGATAACACATTCAACTAGCCCTGTGCCCAAATAGATGTGCTATATGAATCCGTCACTTGGTTCAGGGTTCTTCTCCTGCTTGCATTAAGGAAGGGAACCATCTCCTCTGAAAATAAATAATTCTCCCCACAACCTACCCATGGGTCTTGACCAATTCTAACTCTTTCACCAGAACCAACCTTCCATGCTAGCCCCTGCTCAATCACACTCAAAGACTCGATAACTTCTTTCTAAACGATTGAAACATTCATCTTGTGGTTATTTGGGGTTTATATCCAATCTTCAACATAATTTGGGAAAATGTACTTTCTATAGACCACTTTAGTCCATAAACTTGTTGTGGATATCAACTCCATCCTACCTTGGGATCCTTCATAAATATAAAATTTAATTTATAGATATTAATACAATTTGAAATTAATATTTATTAATATAAAAATAATTAAACTCATTGTGGATATCAACCTCCATCCTAACCTTGGAATCCTTCAAAAATATAAAATTTAATTTATAGATATTAATACAATTTGAAATTAATATTTATTAATATGATTTTTTTGTACATTGGCAAGACTACATCTTCATCATGTCCAATCACCATCTATCCAAGATCCTATGGACAATATAAAAATAGAAATTAATGGTATTAACATAATAACAATTTAATATATTATAATATTTATATTATATAACAAATCTAACCCATAATAAAAACAAGTTATCTTAAATTAAATTTAAATTTATTTAAAACAATATTTAAAATATCATTATCTAAATATATTATAATATAATATTTATTTAATATATAATATTGTCCATTCTCATTTAATATGTGTTAATTGATATATTAATTTTTAAAAATAATAATAATAATACTACATAATTAGTAAATTTTATATATGTTTTTAATTTTAGTATTGTGAAGTTGTCTTATATGTAAGTGTTTTGTGTTTACCATGAATTGATGTCTATGGTATAAATATTTTAATGCTTATCATAGATTGATGTGCCATTTAATTTATATGGCTATCTTAATTTTTTTGATTTATTATTATTATTATTATTATTTTTTAATAATATGAAATATATAATAAAGTAAGTGTTTTGATAGGAGTTGTCTTTAGTGCCAATTTTTGGCTAGAAAAATTTGAGGTGAAATTTTGATTTGTGTTATTTACACTTGTTTTAACTGTATATATAGATTAGCACTCTTAAATACCTTAGGGCACTTAGATTGTGCAAGGATTAACCATCAAACTTGTAATTTCAATAAATTTATGCTGATTTTAGAAAAATTAGACTAAAAGACTTTAAAAAAATCTTAGTACTTACTCTAAATTGATAACTATTTAATTTATATATCTGTACCTATATTGTTCAATTACCTAAATGGGTAAATTAATGTTCCAATGATTGATAATATTCCAATGATTGAGGGTGAAAAACTGCTTTAATGAAGCTATCTTTCTCTTCATTTAATGCATTCATGACGTTCCATTACTGCATCGATAAGCTTGCCCAATGATTGGGGTCTCATTATTAATAATGAATTGTCGTATTCATAGGTGGTGTTCAGATTCTCAGAGTTTGGAGTGATTCCTGTGACCCCTGCCAATTTTCTTGGGCTCAGAGGCTCTGAACCATCTGTTTCGTGGATGACTTTCCTTATCGTTAAAAAAGTGAGAGGATCCAAGTAGCATTGCAGCAGTAGTTAAGCTGCAAGCACAGGGCTACGCTCGCTGACCGCCATTGCTAATCCAGCTTCCTCAGACGATAATGGAGGAACAACACCTTACTCTTTATATTCAGACTCCAACTCCGCAATCAGCTAAGACACCCAGAAACGATCTTCAACCATCCAAGGGCACAGCTCATGTTATCAGTCATGGTAGGTCCATCCCTTCATTCCATTATTATCATTACCAGTGAAACAGAGAGACACAGACACTGAATAGATTTGAGGTTGTTGCAGATCCATGGTACCAGCCAAGCTTTGCTGTGATGTCAGTATTCAACAGCGCATTCGTATTGGGATACTCAGGAATCATAATGGTTCCCTTGGGATGGGTCGGAGGCATCCTGGGATTTATAGTATCAACTCTATTATCTTTCTATGCAAATCTGCTTCTTTCACGCCTCCATGAAACTGGAGGCATTCGACATATTCGATACCGAGATCTTGCTGGTCACATTTATGGTATGTACTCCTTAGCCATTTTCTCAGTTTGTATATGCTATCTGCTATCTGTATCATAACATTTACTCAGTTTGTATATGCTCTGTCATAACATATATGAATGATTTTTTTCAAAATTTATTATAGAATTAGTGCAATTATATAATAGATTTGTGTAATATTTTTATTTTTGATGAGGATGGTTGCTCTATCTGAAATGTTGAAATGTTGGACGGATCAAAAATATTACACAGTTTTATTTCTGAAATCTCTAATAATAATATGAATAACTATGAAAGTCTCCAATTACTTATACAATTATTATGTTATATATATTTTTTCACTTTTATATTTTGTTCTGAAATTGAAGCTATCTTTATTATCACATAATTAAAACTATCTCTATTGTCTCATAATTTCTTTTGGTGCATCATTCTTTTCTTATTCTTTTCTTTTGACTTTCACCTATATCCTAGAATCGGAGTTGTATTAATGAATCACTATGAAAGTCTCCAATCACTCATAAATTATTATATATATATATATATATATATAATAACTATTATCATTTGTTTTGAAATTGAATATCTCTATTATCTCATAATTGAAACTATCTCTATTGTCTCATAATTTTTTTTGGGTGCATCATTCTTTTCCTTTGACTTTCACCTTTATCTTAGTTGAAGTTGTATTGATCTTGACCTTATGCTTATTATTGACCTGCTCATACAATACATTTAAATATTATTGGCTCATAAAAAAATTTACACGTCAAGAAATTAGATTCCTCTCTGCTCATGTTAAATCAGCATTTAAGATGGATCTATGCTAGTTTAAGTATCTAAATATTATGGAATAAAGTTAATAAATATGTAATCAAATATTTAAAATGAAATTAATAAAAAAATGATAATAATAATAATAATGATAATTAATTATTTATTTTAAAGTCACAGTTTAAGTTAAACATTAAATTGGTATATAAAATCTGAAATCCTTTTAATTGTAAAATAAAAAGATCTACCCCACATAAAACTATTTGATTACTAAAAAATATATATATATATATATATACTCTATTCATTTATAACTTCAAAAAAATACATACTGTAATCATTTAACATAAAAATATTATTTATAATTAAAAAAATACTCTGAATTCATTACTTAAGAAAAACATACACTTTCACAATAAAAATAATTATTTATAATAAAAAAATTAAATATAATATTATAAAAAAAATTATGTAATTTTTTTTTTTTCACAGAGAAAAAACATCATAATATTATATTGAGTCAATATAAAAGTTCAGATAATACATAAGGGCTGAAAAATAGCTACTAACATATATGAGACAATAAGTCTATAGATACACAACATTCTGGAGTGTGAGATGTAGAGAAACTACATCAACCTGTTTTAAATTTAGTGGTTAACCAATATAATTAATTCTCAAGATTACAAATTTAATACTTTTATTTTTATTTAAAAATTTTAAATTTCAAACACATAATTTTTGGTAAGTTATAACATTATTTCCGATCAATTAAATATTTAAACCTACAATCAATATAAACTTAAATTGATTAAATATCTAAATTTTCCAAGCAATTCTTCCAACTAATTAGACTACGACTTACCAAACACCATAACACCTCAAACTTTTGAATTGATTGAGGCCATTATAGTTTTCTCAACCGCATTACATCATTATATTACATCATTATATTAGCGTAGATTTTAAAATATTTTAGAAATAAATACAAATACAGTCAAATAATTATTTTATTTATATTTTTGTTTGAATCTACAATTAACAGGGGTATTATTTTTTACTATGCATACTTATTTGTATATTATTATCATAGCTATTTATTTTAGCTACTTATTTTATTTCTCTGTTTATTATTATCACAGCTATTTAATTTGTGAGTGATGAACATCCATAAAATATAAAATATGATATTTCTTTGTATATTACTATCACAGCTATTTATTTTAGCTACTTATTTTATTTCTTTCTATATTATTATCCCACCTAATTAATTTGTGAGTGATGAACTTCCATAAACAATGGTAGTGAGAAAACTTATGGGCATAATACGAACCTACAGCGAGATAGCTTACGCACATGTTCAAACTTGTGGGAGAGAACTTACAAGTATCCTCTTGAGGGCAATGGCAAAGAGAATCTAGTGGCATGCCAATAGATTGAAGAATGGTTCACATTAGTTTATGTAACCCTAATTGCATAAGGTGATGTAACTCTAATTTATTTCATTACATGTTATTGAATAATATATATGGTAATTTTATAATTATAATAAGTAAACTTGAAAAGGTAAATAAGTTTAATTATGATGTTTATTTTTTTCAGACAGAAAAAATAAGACATTGTATTAATAAAATGAAGTTGTTACATTTTGTCATGTTATTTTGTACCTAATTAAAGTGTACATCTTATAGTAGAGACTAAAAGAGAATCATACTAACTAATTTAGAATGATAGATCAGGAGTGAGGGGTGTCACTAGATAAATAAAAGACACAAAATTAGACACACAAATAGGATTGTATATGACAAAAAAGTGCCTAGATAGAGACGAGAGCAGATAAGGAGAAGAGGTAGTCCATCAAGCAAAAATGAAGTGACCAGAACTAGTTATAGATCCCTACACCAAACAATCGAAATGGATGTACCTTGGATGTGCCAAAGTCCCATGCTTGGAAAGCAATTCTGTTGATGTGTTATTCTCTCGGAAAATGTTGGCTTGTGAGAGTCATTAGAGGGAGACCCTTGGTTTGGGCACAAGAGGCCAATAATAGTCCGCTGACATTTTCACCTTACCCCAAAGGGCAAGGAGTCTCACCCCAAGCGCGCTGCGACCAAAAGGGAGAAGAGTTCAACATGGAGTCATGAAAGTCTTAACCGAGTTGCATTCTATCAAATACATGAATACATTATATAAAACATAGAGATAACAACATACTCATGATGTCACACGAACTACTGATTCTATGCAATCGTTAAGTCATTCAGAAAAAAAGTTTAAAGATCCTTCATACACAAGGCCTGGATACATAATAAACTACAACTGATCTTAGCAGATCTTTATATTAATCATAACGGTTAACCATTACAACATCACTCGGCTTCCGTTGTAAACAACTACATAAAAAACCCGGGTTAGTTCTGCTGGTACTGTGCAACTTCACGGACCATGTCTTCTCGGTTCTTACGATTTTCCCTTCCGTCAGCCGCAACAAGAATCCTTTTTACCTTCCCTTAACCTTGTCGAATATAACCCCGCTCCTTTCCTCGTCTTCTCTCTTTATATCCCTTCTCTGTTACTTGGACTGCCAGTTCTTCCCCTTGGCTGCTTCTGCACCTTCGTGCCCCCTCGACTGCCTTTGCTTCTTGCTGCCACCTTGCCGCAACTCTTGCGCAACTACTTGTTCCACCAACCAACTGTTGCTACCACTCGTTTCCTTCTCGTCCCTTGGTCAGTCAAAATTGGTCAAAACCTTTTCAAAATTTAAATGAAGGCCCCAACAGGCCCCGACCACAATTCCTTGACTCGTCTCCGAGTCAAGTCATTTCATCCTCTGTCGGTCCTACTCATTCTATGGGTGGTTGCTGCATTATTTCCTGCGTTGGTTCTGCTGTTGACTATGCAGGTGCTTCTTCTGCTTCGATCATTTCTTGCAGGTTGGCTTCTGCTTTTGTTGCGCCTTCTTGCTCCTGCGGTTCCCCCGTTCCAAACGAAGGCTCCAATTTCGGGATAGAGGCCGTTGTCTGCTGCCTGAACAATGTGTAATCTTAAATGACGGTGTCCCATCGAGCGAGAATTGCATCAGAAACTTGAGTAAACATTTCGATCGAGTGTGACGCCAGTTCAGTTGGTCGTTGGCTTTCGATGTCGCTCCATTGTTGTCCGTTGGAGTTGCACACCTACTTCAGAAGTAACACCTTCATTTGGACGGGTGGCTACATATCCCTGATGATATTTTTCTTCCACACAGACTCCTCCTCTATACTATCAACTTGAGCTTGGAGGGTGTCCATTTGATTGTTGATTTTCTGCAGCTGGGCTGGGTCTGTGCAGTATTTCGTGCTAGAAAATAGAGTTTGCATTTGCTCTCGGAGGGGGTAGATCAAGTGGTTCTTCAGTGCCAGGTTGCCAGATCCGTCATGGACTTTTTTCATTCGGGCATATCTGTCGGAAAGGGCGTCGGCGAAGGCTTACTTCTTGGATTCCAGCTCCCTGACCTTCCCCTCGACCATCCTTGCGTAAATTTCTACTGGATCTGGTAATGCAGATCTCATCGTCTCCAATTTCCTCTTCATCTCAGCATCGCTGGTTACTAGGCGCGAGCATGCCGCCTGGATGTGGTCACAGTAGCTGACCAATGTGCAATTATCCATGTCTGTCTGTACTTCGGCATCTGCCTCAGTGATGGTCGACCATAGTAATCTGAACCGCTGTGTGACCTAGTAGACTTGGGCTTACAATCCAGCGTTTACTTACCACAGGTGATCATGTTTGTTGGTCACGATCTGCAACTGCTTCACTTGTCGTTCATGCTCTTGGGCCAGGTCCTCATGGAGCCTTTCGACTCTGTTTGCTGCCTACTGAATAAATGAAAACAACTGGGTCGATGACTAGCACTGGAGCGTCTTGGCCTGCATTGTGTTAGGGTCTAGGAACTGCTGCTGTAGGGGTAGGCCGCTGGCGATGGATTTGTCGAAATGGGAGGCGGGCGAATGGGCTTGCTGTGATGGCAGGGTGAACTGTGGAGTGGGTGGAATGATGCTGGGAATCGGGTGGATTGAGGGACTGATAGGGAAGGGTGGCAGGTATGGATCAACCCTTCCCCCCTGTAGAGTAGAATCCAAGTTTCCCCCCTCTGTTGGGTCCGATCCAAGCATTAGGAATGTGGTGAGCTCTGTAGGTTGCATCCCGGTGGTATAAGCGGTGGCCTCTGTCTGCCCAGCTAATTGGACTTCTACTTCCGCAGTCGTCCCTCGTCGACCAGGCTGAAGGGATTTGGATAAAGTCACAAAGGTTGATGTGGTATGTGGGGATGACTCCCGCGACTGGTATAATGCAATGGAGGTGGTGGTGGGGATCTCTTCAATGATGGTGGTTGCAGGGATTGATTGCTCGACCTCCATAGTGAGGTCAATGATCATAGCCAATAGATTAACTTTCGGTTTCGTGACAGTTGGGGTTCGGGCGACTCACTTTTTCTTGGGCTTGGGGACCGTGGGCTGAGAGGGGGCTTGTGCTACACCTGTTGGGAGCTTCATGGCTAGCAACATCGTGACGATCCGTGTAAACATGGTGGAACTCTAAAATATGGTGGGGTAGTTTCTCTCACCTGATCCGAAGTTGGCGATTGTTCATCAAAGCTTGAACATATTTTCTTCCATCTGGAGCACCATTGGCTCGATTTCGTCCTTGGCTGGCTGCTTCTTGATGCTCTCGACCCCATCTTCACCTTGCCCCCGCGGAGTTAGCACTCCAAAAAGGTACTTGTGCCTGCCTTATGTTATCTTGCAGACCACTCCTAGCCATGAACCCACTTCTCTGTGTAGCGCTTCCTCAGTTAGGAAAAACTTTAGATGTCTCATTGTAAACATTTGAGGATGGGTGCACCTTGGCTATAGGTACTTATGCGCGTGGGAGGCACCAAACTAAAGGTCTTCTGAGAACTCGTCTAATAGAGCCTTCAATATCCTTTCTGTCGACTTGACAGTGGCCAACGTTTGCTCATACCAGTCCTTGAAGGCTATCTCGTTGATCTCCTTTGTGCTAGGGTCTCCTGATGTCTTCCAGGGGTCATACCGGAGTGCAATTGGTTGTCCCTTGAGGATGGGCACCATTTTCCTCTCTTTCGGTGGCCTCCATTTCCACATTGCCAGCGACATCAACAGATATCCAAACACGAACCCGATACACCTTTTGTATACATCCTCACATGCCTCAAATAGCTCGTTGAGAATATAGGCTGACCAGTTGAGCACCTCCCCTCGGAAAAAATGTTCTGCAACTGAGATGGCATCCAAGGTGCATTTGTTCTTTGTGTAGTGCCGCATTGTTTTGCCTGCAATGAGGTAACAGGAAAATTTAATGTCATCCTTACTGATCTTATCTAACTTCGCCCCTCTCCTGCCCCGCTTGGTCCCATATCTGGCATGAATGTTGTCTTCACTCTGCTTCTTGCCCCGCTCTGCCCCTGCTTGGAACGCGGTGCTAACTAATTTTCCACCCTCGGCTAGTCCTATGAGCCGACTGATATCTTCCACGTGGATAGGGTACTCCTTTTCCAGCCACAACGAACCTCCATGCATCCTGCTCACTAGTAGCTTGGTACACTGCATCACGACAAATTGAGTGTCAAACACAGGTAGGCTCCTCAAGTGGAGGAGTGTTGATCTCTGTAATCCCTTGAATTCTTCCCTGAACCTGGGGGACTTAGTGCCATCCTCCTTCAGGAAATCCTCCGTGTAAACTTCTCTCTTCATTGTCCGGAACTGGAAATAGTCTCTAAAGTCATTGTTTATCAGATTTTCCTTGTCATACTTGCCATATAAATTGTTGACTGCTTCAATTCGTGCATCCAATGTGTCCTGTGGAACTCATACGAGTCCCTTGGCCATCTCCTTTCTCCTGTGATAAAATATATGCACTGGAGGCTTCCTACTTTTGTCTCTGCTCTTGTTCTTCACAGTGAACTTGTAACTCTTTTGTTCCCTACAATTGGAATTCTGGAATTCCCTTCATTCTTCTGCGACTTAAGTAGCCGGTCCTGACACGACGTTCCCAGACTAACGAGGCATTAATAACTAATTACTCCATCAATCTTTCCATGCGTTTTGGCTAGACCTTACCATTGCTGACTGACTTGGATATGACAACCTTGACATGGACTTGAAGGTACAAAATGGGCTGGATGGCATATTTATTTTGCCGTGGTGTGTTTATTTATTAATTGACTTTACGCTTAATGGGAAAAGATATTGCGACTCCTACTCTAATAGCTTCTTATTTAGTTAATCAGGAAATGGACGGGTATCTGTGTGGTCATAGATGTTGGAAAAAGTGCATGCCTATGTGTATTATTTTTATTAGGATTACATATGTGGCCACTGACTCCACTGACTGGAATTGCATGAGTATCCATTGACGCTACCCCCCCCCCCATTGACTCTACTGATGGGCACTGCATGTGTGCCTACTGACACTACTTCTCCCTCTCGACAAAAATGGGTTGCGGTAAGAGAAAACTTTGTTGCAACCTTATTGATATCTGCCGCCATTTTTATTTTATTTTATTTTATTATTAATTATTTATTTATTAATTTTACTTTGATTTATTTATATTATTTTATTTTATTTGTTATTTATTTATTTATTTTCTTTTTTAGTTGCAGAAGGGCTTCAGGCGTGCACCATTCACCATCCATGCAGGAAGACTCCATCCAATTGTGCAAGCCTAACCGCACCTGAATCTCAGATTTCTGTTACTATGAATGGACCTAGCGAGTGCATCTGCAATTTTCGTGGGAACTTCTGGAAATTGCTGTCATAAAGGAGCACTTGTTCCCCTACTCCAAACGACTTCCTCTTGATATGCATATCGTGCCAAGCTTTCTCCCTTCGCTGCTCTACTGATTGATGGAATTTTGCAAAAAACCAAGTTTCGTCAAGTTCCATTAGCTAGTTTAGTCACTCTTTAAGGCACTGTTGTCTATCATTCTCGTTGCCTCTGAGATGAACATGCTAGGTAGTATAAATTCTGCTGGTACTACCACTTCCCTTCCATATACAAGTTGAAATGGAGTTTTCTTATGGAGTCCTTTTACTATTGTCCTATATGCCCATGGGGTCGTGGGTATTCTTTCATCACAGTCATCCCTATTGGCAAATACGACTTTTGTGAGTCCTTTCTCTAGTATCTTGTTAAACGTTTCTACTGCACCATTGGCTTATGGGTTGTACGATTTTCTCTTGTTATGTTGAACCATTATGGTCTTTAGCGGAGACTCAATGGTCTCATTCAGGAAATGCGTACCTTGGTCGCTTGTGAGGCTCCTTGGGCATTCGAACCGTGAAATGATGCTCTCAAATATGAACCTTGTCATTGTTTCTGTTGTGTATTCCTTTACGGGTGCCGCCTTTTCCCACCTTGTGTGGTATTATGTTGCTGTTATGATGTACCTTGCTCGTGAATGTCTCGCTAGTGGAGAAATGGGTCTAATGAAGTCTACCGCCCACTTATCAAAGATCTGCAATGTGTGGACCGGATGTAGAGGCAACTCATCACATCTTGACGGCTTTCCAACCCTTTGACAGATGTCGCATGTCCTGGAAAATTCTTTAGAATCCTTATGGATAATTGGCCACCACAGTCCTGCGTGGAGTATCTTTCTTGCGGTGGCCTTCCCTCCTACATGACCTCCTGCGACACCTACATGGCACTCCCATAAGACATCATTCCTTTCATGCTAAAGGACACAGTGCCTCAGTATTTGATCTAAGACCATTTTATAAATGTGTCCCACAATCAGCTGGTAATCTACTGCCCTAACTACTAAGTGCTGTCTCTGCGCTACTGTGTATTCTGTTGGGCAGTGACCAGTTGTTAAGAATGAGGTGTTTTGTTCCAGGTGGTCTAGAATTGCCTCTACTCTGAATAAATCGACATCGGGCAACTGATCATCTATTGCCCCTTCGTTTTCCCCTGTTTCTAGCCGCAACAAGTGGTCTAGTCCCACATTGAGTCTGCCGGGCTTTACCACTACCTCAAACGTGAATTCCTAGAACAACAACAACCATCAACACATTCTCCCCTCTAGCACTGGTTTGTTTACTAAATACTTGAGTGCAAAATGGTTTGTGAAAAATTTGAATGGCGTGCCCAGTAAGTAGTGTCTGAAAGTTTGGAGAGAGTAAATCATTGCCAGGGCTTCCCTTTCAGTTGTTGTGTAGTTCCTTTCCACAGTAGACAACTTCCTGCTAGCATAGTACATTGGATGGTCCATGTTTTTCTCCCCTGGCTGTGCTAAGACCGCTCCCAGTGCTATTCCTGATGCATCGATGTGTACATGGAAGATTTTGTTCCAATTAGGATACACCAATATAGGGGTGCTTACTAGTCTCTCTTTTAAGTTATTCAGGGCTGTCTGACATTCCATAGTCCAAATGAATTCTTCCATTTTCTTTAGTAATTTCTCCATTGGAGCCATGATGGATGTGTAATTTCTGATAAATCGCTTATAGTACCTCGTATGCCCCAGAGTTTCTCTTAGTTGTTTGATGTTTTGGGGTGGTTCCATGTGGATAATTGCCACAATCTTTGCAGGGTCTACACATACTCCATCCTTGCAGACAATATGTACCAGCTGATTTCCAAAGGGGGCTGCGAAGATAGATTTCTTGAGGTTTAAGGAGATCTGCAATTGTCTGCATCTTTCGAACATTATTCTCAATAGGCTATTGTGTTTTTTCAACAGACTGTATACTATCCAGTCATCTATGTAAACTTCTAGGAACTTATGAATATAATCTATGAATGCAGCTATAACGATTCTAAAGAAGACTGCTGGTGCATTTTTCAGTCCGAATGGCATGACATTGTAGGCATATGGTCCTCATTCCGTAGTGAATGTTGTTTTCCTCTTATCTTCTTCAACTATTCTGACTTGTTGGTAACCCAAGAAACCATCTGTGAACGAATATGCTTCATTCCCCACAACATTGTCATGCACACATGCGCTATTCAGGCTCCTGTAGTTGACACATACTCTAATTTCAGTTACATCCTTCTTGTTCTAAATAACTATCAGACTTATCCATTTAGCTTCATCCACCACGCAGATGATTCCCGCCTCCAACATTTTGTCAATTTCCCTCTTAAATTTCTCTTTCACCCTTGGGTTTAATTTATATGGTCTATGTTTTACCAGTTGAGCATCCGGTCTCAAGACAATTTTCATCTCCCCAAGGTTTCCTTTTATTCCCTTCAGTTCTACCACTGAAGCCGGGTATAGGTCTTGATATTCGTGCAATAGGTCGAAAATTTCATTGGTGGTTTGTTCGTCCCAATAGTCTCCCACCGATGCTATCCTAAGCTTATCCTCTAACCCAATATTATGCTTCCTTAGCTTCATTGGTAGAAGGTGAGCACCTTCTGTTAGGGGGCTCTCCCGGATATCCCTCTTCCCTTCTGTTTCCTCAAAGGCTAGATGCCTCTGTCCCTCCATCCCATCATCGTCATCTGGTCCTGCGTCTACCCTGTTGCACATTGCATATCCTGGCGATTCTATCTCATACAAATACTGCAGAAAACTTTCATTGGGCCCTCCCTCAACCAACGACTTCGGTGTGAACAAACTCCCTTTATTGCTTGGAGTGGCCTTGCCATTTGTGCCTCGTCCCCTCTGAATGAGAAGTTGTTGACAAACTGTGCCTCCATGGTATCCCAATCTACTGTCTACCAACGGAGCTCCTCTTGGACATACTACGATCGAGGAACAGGTCTGAGGATATGTATAAATGCGTGTACCCACCGATCCCTCCGCATTCCTATGCTTTTCCAATTGACCATGCAATCCTTGATGTGCTCCTCAGGACTTGAATCCCCCTTGTATTTTTCCCTATCCTGTGGCTGATCTTTGTCCCGGGAAAACCTTTCCTTCATGGTTTGTTTAAAGCTCGGCCAGTCTTTTAGTGTATTGCAATGCGTTCTCCACCATCTTGCCGGTGTCATCATGAGGCTGATACTTAGATAGGATATCCTTTGATCCTCCGTTACTTCCCAGTCTACTTTTTCTAAGAAGGTGTCCATTGGTCCAAGGCCATGGTACCTCGGGTGGTCATCTATCTCCATTTCCCTCTAGTTTACACAACTTATCATCACACAATGTCTAGTGGTCAATTCATATCCCCCCCTGCTTCCATGCATCCCATGAAGCTTCTGAGCTGGCTTCCGAGCTTTAGATACTTCGCCAGCTCACTGATCCTCTGGCCATGAAGTTGATGTAGTCCTCCCTCTTCCCTGTTGTGAGTGCATATAGTTGGTATAACCCTCCTGGCTCATCCCTACCATTTGCTGGTTCTATGAACCTAGGCCCTTGGTAGGGGTCTAATGGTTGGATCACCTGTGACCTGTCTGCTTCAAAAATAATTAGTTCTTTCTTCAGGTCTATGACCACGTAGTTATTGTATGCCCAATCAATCCCCATGTGTGCTGGGTATGGGTCCTTATCCCCCATGATGTCAGTCACTGCAAATTCTGTGTGCATCTTCACTCCCGCCACATTAACCTCTACATTTTCCAATCTCCCAATTGGCAGTATGCAGTACTGATTTTCCATTCTTAGTTGAATTGGCGAGTATTTTAATTGAGGCTTCCCCATTGCCTCCCAAGTTTTCTTAGGTAGGATGTTTACATTCAAACCCAAGTCTAACATGATGTCTCTTATGTGGATTCCTGCCAGTTGCACATTGATTCCGAACTCCTTGCCGCTTCTTCTCTTGTTCCGTTTCACCGTTCTTGAAGCCTTCTCTAGAAACCCTACACCTGGTCGATCCAATTCCTCATCCTCCAGGGATATCACAACCTTTAGACTTTTTCTCAATTCCTTTAGCATGTCTTCATCCTCAACAATTTTCAAGAACAGTTTAAACCATTCTCCAATCAGCTGGGTGTGAACAGGCATGTGGTTCCATGGTCTTTTAGTATCCTTCTCCGCAGTCATCCCTTTGAACAACTTAGTTACCTCCTGATAGTACTGCTTTTATCGTTCAGGCTGATACCCCTTCTATGGAGATGCCGCTTTAAGGATTAAGGGGGGGTCCTCTGTGTAGTGGCCCTCCCCTGTCTTCTTTCCTCCCTGGTGACTATATTAATATTGGTTGTAGGGAGGCCATCATTAGTCTGTGGTTCAACATTCACCAAGTTGGCCCCTCTCTTCCTGGTCCTTTCTTCCGACTTTGTAATGAGTTCTAGACAATCCTCTGCTGCGTGGGTATTTATTCGACATTTCGACCACCAGGGTCTCCTTGGCAAAGAACATTCTCTGGAAACATTCCCTTCCTGATCGTAGTTGTAACACCTCATAGGGCCTCTTCCTCCTGTTCTTCCCCCTCACCCATTTCCTCCTTGTCTGCCCTAGTTTGATTCATTGACCCTGAACATGGATTTATCCAGCCTTTCTGCTAGGGCATCTAGCGCTTGACACTGATCAGTGTGATGCGTCGTTGATGCACAAAACTCACAGTAGGTATTATTAGGGATATTAGAGTACTTTTGCAAAATGGGGCACATCCAAGGTAGGTGTCCATATGCCCTATAGACTTCACAAAAGTCCTGAGTATTCCTCCCTGGGAAGGCTCCTTGCACTCCCACCGCCGCAACTCCCATAGTTGGTTGGGCTCTTGATGACCTTGCAATCCCACCTGCATGATTAATCCCTCACAACCTCGGGCATTCTGTCATGACGTGCCCCTCCACCATGCAATGGGTGCACCAAGCGTTGGGTCTAGATGGATGCATTGGCTGAAGATCTTTCAATTTCTCCGTCAAGGTCGCGATCTGGTTCTGCAGGCCTAAAATTGATGGGTCTTGCAGGCTTGCTGCTCCCCTATACTCATGCGGGTATCCCGCCATAGCTTCTATGCGTGATGCTTGTTCCAACACATCCTGGAGGGTTCCTATCTTCTGTTGTGTTAGTGGCATTCTGGTCAAAGGCAATAATGCCTTAATGAACCAGTCCCGCTGGTGGTTTGGGTCCAGTGTAACTCAACTTGGAAATGGCATCCTTAAACCTTTGCATAAGCTCTCAAGTCATCTCTCCTTCCCTCTAGTTAATCTCCCAAAGTTTCGATAGCCCTTGCCGATTTGTCTACGATACCTTGAACTCCTGCACAAACCCTCTCTTTATGTCATCTACTGTGGGGTTATGATTCTACTCTACCCACTTTATAAACCAGCACAGAGCCCTTTCTCTCAATGTGGTTTGGAATTCTACTGCCCTTACATTGTCTGGAGTCTGACGAGCCCTCCAAATAGCTTCACAAAGATACTAGTGCTGGTCTACATCCTCGTTTCCTCTTCCCGCAAATTCGGGGTATCTGGTAAAAGATCCTACCATATTTATCTGGGTAGGCGCTATCAGCATGAACCCCTTGCTCCCTGGCTGCTGGGATCCTGTAATCCTAAGTTACTGATATTACTGGTTCCTGTGCCGCCCCTAATGATGAAATGGACTCAATATTTCTCCCGTGTGCTATATACCTACACTGCCTTAGCTAAGCTAATAATAAAGTCCTTCGGATTGTGATAAAGTACCAGGGGAAGATCAGGGGAAATGATACCTACATCTTGGGGGTATTGTTGCTGACTCTTAATTGATGCTTCCTCTTTGTTGAATAACCTCCTCATCACCTCATTCATATCTTCCTTGCTTCCTTCTCCATGCCCATGCGGCCCCTTCTCTGGTGATCCGTTTGTCGCAACCTGTACTTGCGATATAGATTCTACAACCTGCTGGGAAGATCCATCCCCATTTCCCTAACTTTTCCATCTTCCTTCATCGCTCTCACTTTTCCCATTACCGCCTTCTCCTTCCTCTTCGACTTCGAGTTTTCCCCTCACCGCTCCTACTTGGTGGGATTCCATCCTTTTCTTCCCTAAAGTCTGAATCACCCTCGCCTACCACTTATCCACCAGTAGTGCCCTTCTTTGCGCCCTAACATCTCTTGCTTTCTTCAGTTCTTCAACATCCATCCCTTTAGCAACATCTCTATCCCTCAACCGACAAAATTCCCCCCTCTATGTCTCCCCCTGGTACCGGGGATTTACGCTGCCATCCCCACGGCGGGGGAAGGCAACATTCCTTCTTCCACCATAAACATCTTGATCCATGTTGGGACTTCCCTCATCAACTCACCTTTCAGTCTTGAGTCGAGCACATCTTCTTCTTTTGAGAAAGACAGATACCTCTTTGCGGCAAACTCAACTATGTATCCCTCCACCATAGTCCTTACCCAAAATTCAAATGCTCTAGTCAGATCATTATCCAATTGTTGAAGCAAGGCGACATCCGATGGGGTCCAGCTTCAACAAGCTATCGCCAATCCACCTGGCTGAGTTTGTCTCTTTAGCCTTCTGAACCAATTGTACAGATCCTATAGGAACTTACACTAGAAAATTTCATACTGATCATTAGTGCCATCAGAATATAAAATTTCCATGCTTACCTTGCTGATCGGTTGACTTCTATGGCTAGCTTGGTTCGCTACAAACTGATCTACTCTATGGTTCCACCAATCCCTGATCTCTCTTTTAAATATCCTCGACACCATAGTCTGAACCAGTTCTTGTACCTTCAGGTCCCGACAACGAAACCATTTGTTGGCTCATGAGAGTCATCAGGGGGAGACCCTGGGTTTTGGCACAGGAGGCAAACAATAGTCCGCAGTAGTCTAGGGCAATGTCGACATTTTCACGTTACCCCAAAGGGCAAGGAGTCTCACCTGAGGTGCGCCGTGACCAAAAGGGAGAAGGGTTCATCATGGAGTCATGAAAGTCTTAATTGAGTTGCATTCAATCAAATACATGAATACATTATATAAAACATAGAGATAACAACATACTCATGATGTCACATGAACTACCCATTACATGCAATTGTTAAGTCATTTAGAAAAAAGTTTAAATATCCCTCATACACAAGGCCCAGATGCATAATAAACTGCAGCTAATCTTAGCATATCTTTATATTAATCATAACAGTTAACCATTACAACATCACTCGGCTTCTGTAGTAAACAACTACATAAAATACTCGAGTCAGTTCTGCGGGTACTGTGCAACTTCACAGACCATGTCTTCTCGACTCCTGCGATCTTCCCTTCTATCAGCCACAATGAGAATCCTTTTTACCTTCCCTTAGCCTTGCTGAATCTAACCCCACTCCTTTCCTGGTCTTCTCTTTTTATATCCCTTCTCTGTTACTTGGACTGCCGGTTCTTCCCCTCGGCTTCTTCTGCACCTTCCCGCCCCCTCGGCTGCCTTTTCCTCCCGCTGCCACCTTGCCGCAACTCTTGTGCAACTGCTTGTTCCGCTAGCAAACTGTTGTTACCACCCGTTTCCTTCTTGTCCCTTGGTTAATCAAAATTAGTCAAAACCTTTTCAAAATTTAAGCGAAGGCCCCAACAGAAAATATGGTGGAAAGATAGTGAGTGAAAAATAGTCTGCATAAAGCAGATTTGTTCCATCCAATGGTTCAAAGTTGGAATGTCAAGAGAGAAAATACCCAGAGCCCAATCGATTGTCACTTTGGAATCCCCAAAGATGATGATTTGATCTCAACACACACATTAGAGCCGAAACCACCAATCCAAAAGAAGCGATAATCATTGTGAAGGGGATAGGGAGATAATAGCTCTCCACCCACATAAACCCCCATCAGAGGCACCATCAAAGAAACTCCTTGGATAGCTATGTCTAATATATTTGAAAGTCCCGTCACTCTTCTTTTTGCTGGAAGAAAGAGGATAAATCTCCAAGAAATACTTAACAACTTTGAGGGAAGTATGTCTTAGATTCAGAGCAATATTGTAAAAAATGCAAGCATTATGACATTGCCAAATTGCCCAAAAGAAATACAAAGGTAGGTCTGGTCCTGTACATTCTGTTGTGGGCTGCCCAAGATTGGAGGCATGATATGATGTAGGCTCTGTCCACAACGTTTTTGATGTTGAGTGAAGAAGTTATCTCCTTTGAAACAATAAGGGCATGTTGGTTTGTGTTGTATTCTTTCCACGACTAGCCCACGTAGTTAACTGGGGGTTAGAGGGGGGGGATCACAGGGGGTTTGAGGTGTACCCATAGCCCCACTTTCTGGGGTTCGGGGCAGCGCCCCAGAAAATTTTGGTTTTGGACCTGATGTTAGGTTGGGCGGACCCACCTATGGTTTTGTGCATGATTTTTACACATGTTTTTTGGACGCGATGGTTTTTGGTCCATGGTATTGGATGCTTTAGCATGTATAAATGTGTATTGTAACATTGAAAGGAATATAATGAAAAAATCAAGATGTTAGTCTTGATTTTGGATCTTCGTGTATATGTGTTTTATGTGTTATGCTCTTGCATTGTTTATTTTATGTGCTTTAGAATTCGTATGCAGGTAATTTCTGTATGGGGTTAAAACCTACATTTGGTATCAGAGCTATTTTGGCTTCAAGGGGACGCCTTTGTGGCTGAGGGGTTTCGCTTGGGCCTGTGGTAGACCCTGTTCAGTGGGAGATTTGCGAGATCGATTATGGTGGTGAAAGAAGACGGCGAGCAGTGGAAAGATAGAGATCGAGAAATTTAATGGTTAGAGTTTTGAGTTTTGGAAACTCAAGATGGAGTATCTGTTGGTGGTTAAAGATCAGTGGATCGTGGTAGATCTGGGTACCAAACCAATGGGAATGTCCGATGAAGAATGGAAGAAGTTGGATCAGAAGGAAAAGAGCACAATACGATTATGTGTCTCAGATTTAGGATTGCTGAATCTATTAGGGGAAGCTACGACGAAGGCTTTGTGGGACAAGTTAGGGACTTTGTACCAATCTAAGTCTCTGGTGAATAAACTATTCCTGCGAAAAAATCTGTATAACCTGAGGATGAATGATGGAGACTCGGTGACAGAGCATCTGAAGGCATTTAATATTGTGGTTAGTCAGTTAGCATTTGTAGATATTAAAATTTCAGATGAAGATAGGTGCATCAATTTGTTGTGTTCTCTACGAGATTCGTGGGATAGTCTGGTTATTGTAATAGGTAGCAATGTAACTGCCTTACAGTTTGATGAAATAGTCTCATCCTTGTTGATAGAGGAGATGAGACGAAAAAATATGGAGAGCCAGAATGGTGATGCCTTTTCTGTACGAGGACAGTCCCAGAACAGAAACAAAAATAAGTCATCGAGTGGGAGATCTAAATGTAGAGGGAGATATAAATCTCTAGGAAAACCTGTAAATGTGGTGTACTGGAAATGTAGAAAGGAAGGGCACTACAAAAGGGACTGTAAATCTAAAGCTCCCGATAAAGGAAAGGGATCTGATGATGCTCCTTCTGCAGAGGTGAAAACCACCTCAGATGAAGGTGGCGATGTGTACTTCACTTCTTCAAGTACACATGTAGATCATGAGGCATGGTTGATTGACTCAGGTGCATCCTTTCACTTCACTCTCCATAGAGAGTGGTTCTATGAGTATGAGAAATACGATGGTGGTGATGTCTTCTTAGGGGATGATAGGAAGGCTAGAATAAATTGGTCGTAGAGTAAAGTTTGAAGTTGCAAGGTGGAAAGGGTTATAAAAAAAAGCACTTCCTGGTGTTCTACATATTCTTGCATGGCTAGAATCTGATTTCTATAAGCAAGCTGGATGATGCAGGTGTGAAAATAGTGTTCGAGAAGGATACCTACAAAATGGTTTGGGGAGCACTAGTATTGATGCGGGGAGTTCAAATTGGAACTCTGTACAAGATGCAAGGTAGCACTGTTATTGATGGGTGCAATAGTTCTGTGGTTCCTGAAAATGGAGTAGAAAATATAGTGGTATCTGGAGAGAAGATCATGTTGTGGCATCAAAGGCTTGGACATATTGGAGAGAAGGGCCTTCGAATATTTCATGGTAAAGGTATGGTAGAAAGTATGAGTAATAGCTCTCTGGATTTTGATTTCTGTAAAAATTGTGTATATGGGAAGCAGAATCGGGTGAGTTTCCCCTCTGGTAGTAAGAGGGTGAAATAGATATTAGAACTTGTGCACAATGATGTGTTTGGACCTGTGAAGGTTCCATCACTGGGTAAGTCTGTGTACTATATATCATTTATAGATGACTTCTCAAGGAATACATGAAATTATTTCCTTAAGAAGAAATCTGAACCCTTTGACAGGTTTAAAGAATTTAAGGCTCTCGTGGAAAATCAGACAGAGAAGAAGATAAAGGTGTTGAGGACAGATAATGGTGGAGAGTTTTGCAGCAAGGAATTTGAAGAATTCTGTAAGAAGTGTGGTATAGCACAATAGAATACTACTCCATATACACCTCAGCAAAATGGAGTTGCAGAAAGAATGAATAAGACGTTGATGGGAAGGGCAAGGAGCATGCTTAGTGGTGCTGGGTTAGGACAGGAATTTTGGGCGGAGGCGGTGGATACTATATGTTACCTAGTCAACCGGTCACCTTCATCAGCGTTGGAGGATAAGACTCCACAAGAGGTATGGACTGGTAAGAAACCCTCTCTTTCACATTTGAGGGTATTTGAATGTGATGCATATGTACATGTTCCAAAGGAGAAACAAACCAAGTTGGATAGTAAATCTGAAAAGTGCATCTTTATTGGGTATAAGGATGGTTTAAAGGGTTATAAGCTTTGGAACCCAGTCACACGGAAGGTTGTGTACAGCTAAGATGTGGTGTTAAGAGAGGTAAAATATGTTATTAAACATGAAGTCCAACCAAAGGAACCTGAGAAGATAGAGTTTGAGCTAAAGGAGGAAGAATCAGACTCTACAGCAGAGGAGGAATCAAAAGATGAGGAGTCATAAACTCTAGGTGTGAGAAGATCAATTCGAGAAAGAAGGAAGCCAAAAATGTATAGTCCATCTGCTTTCTGTTCAAATTTTGCTTTATCTATTACTGATGATGATCACAGAACTGTGAAGGAAGCAAAAGATTCAAAGGATGGAAAACTCTAGAAAGAGGCCATGGTTGATGAAATGGCATCTTTGCAAAAAAACGAGGCTTGGGATTTGGTGGAGTTGTCGGCTGGAAGGAAACCCATTGGTAGCAAATGGGTGTTCAAGAAGAAGACAAATGCAGAAGGGAAGGGGGAGAAATACAAAGCTCGGTTGGTAGCAAAAGGTTATTCCCAGGTGCCGGGAATTGATTTTTGGTGATATTTTTTCTCCTGTTGCCAAGGTAACTTCTATTAGATTACTTTTATCTGTTGTTGCTGCTTTTGATTTTGAGGTAGAATAGATGGATGTGAAGACAACATTTCTTCACGGGGATTTGGAAGAGAAAATATACATGAAGCAACCTGAAGGCTTTGTGGTGAAGGGTAAGAAAGAACTAGTATGCAAGTTAAAGAAGTCTCTGTATGGGTTAAAACAATCACCAAGGATGTGCTATCAGAAATTTGATACATTTATATGGGGACTTGGCTTCACCAGAAGCAAAGAAGATCACTGTGTGTATTTTAAACTAATTGGTGACCGTGTTATTTATCTAGTCTTGTATATGGATGATATGTTGCTAGTTGGAAATGACAAAGAAATTATCCAGGATTTGAAGACCCAATTGTCCTCCAAATTCGACATGAAAGATCTTGGTGCTGCAAACTATATTTGGGGCATGGAAATTAAAAGAGATCAAGAAAAGAGGAAGCTCTAGTTAAACCAGAGGAAGTATGTCAAGACAATACTACAGAGGTTTAATATACAGGATAGTAAACGGGTGAAGGTTCCTATTCCTATAGGTGTGAGGTTATCTGCTGAACAATGTCCCAAGACACAAGAAGAGGAAGAGGACATGTCCATGTTCCATATGCAAGTGCAGTTGGTAGCCTGATGTATGCAATGGTCTGTACTAGACCAGACATTGCACATGCAGTGGGAGTATTGAGCAGGTTTATGTCAAAACCAGGGAAGGAACATTAGACAATAGTGAAGTGGGCTTTCAGGTATTTGCGTGGCACTAGTGATTATGGTTTGTGCTACCAAGGAAGACCAGGATTGGATAGAGTGTTGGATCTTCATGGTTTTGTTGATGCTGATTGGGCTGGAGATCTGGATCAGATCAGATCTACAAGTGGGTATGTGTTTAACCTATTTGGAGGTGTAGTTAGTTGGATGAGTAAGAAATAATTTGTAGTGGCACTATCAACTATAGAGGTAGAATACATGGCAGACACTCATACAAGCAAGGAAGCAGTTTGGTTGTAGAGATTGTGTTCAAATATGGGGTTAGTACATGGAGCTATAAGGATAGACTGTGATAGCCAAAGTGCAATTTTCTTGGCAAAGAACCCTGCATATCATTCAAAGACAAAGCACATTGATGTTCAGTATCACTTTATGAGGGATATGATAGAAGACAAAAAGGTGTTGCTAGTAAAGGTGGACACTTTGAATAATACTGCAGATGCATTGACAAAATTAGTGAGCTCTGAAAAGTTCTCTTGGTGTAGAGAGACAATGGGCGTTTCAGGGTTGGAAAAATGACTAAGCTCTCTTGTGGCCCCCTGTTGAAAGAAAACAACAAGTGGGAGAATGTTGGGTTGTGTTATATTCTTTCCACGACTAGCCCACATAGTTAACCAAGGGTTAGAGGGGGGGGGGGGGGGGGGGGGGGGTCACAGGGCGTTTGAGGTGTACTCGTAACCCCACTTTATGGAAATTTTGGTTTTGGACCTTATGTTAGGTTGGGAGGATTGTATCGGGAAATCTAGTGTCCACTTGGAGCTGCTAGTCCCACTAAGATTGGTAGCTATCTTAGAAATAAACAAACTAAAACTACTTTCGCTTTCCTTTATGAGAAGTAGATAAGAGGGGAACAAAGGACACCAACCTTAGTCTTGTGCTTGGTTCCTTGCTTAGTTCCTCTCCCTTCTGACAGATCTTTGCCGCTCCTTCTTCATCTACCCAGCTTCAAAGAGCACCTGTAGAATCAAAGCAACATAATGCTATCGAAGAACATAGATCTATAATCATAAACAATACAGGACCAGATATGTATTGACCACACAAATGCATATATCATCAAACATACAAGAATGTGGAGGAAAATTTGAATAGCTTTATTAATATCAAGAAGAGCAAAGAGGATTATGATCCAGATTTAAACAGGAATGCAACAAATTACAGAGATAACCATATACACAAATATGCAGCGGAAATAATACTTCATTTCATTAATGGAAAATACTGAAATATGCTTACAATCAGAAATGGAAATAACTAGCTAGGGCGATGGTAGCTATCTCTGAGAAGAGATGTGTGGGCTACATGCCTCTGAACTGACTTACAATGAGGCTCGAAGGCCTATTTATTGTTGAGAAACAATGAAAAACCCTTAACATTCCAAAACCTAACCCTAGGA
>APFE030536552.1:32123-87150 GCA_000404065.3 Pinus taeda
CAAGATTCCAGCCTCCAACCTCTGGATCTCTGGGATGAGGGATCCATATATAGATATTTGCAGAGGTGTGAGTCAGCTCTGGGTTTTTGATTAGTGTCATTCCACTGATAGTTCTTGGCGCCACTTAGAGATTCATTGATCTCTTACTCATCCCTGAGCGAATTCTGAGAGGCAAGTGTCATATGAGAAGTTTCTAGAAGATTCCTTGATCATCCACTCAACAAACTATCTCTACCACTTGTCTATTCTCGCTCATTGCACCCTGTAGAAGGACTTTTCAGTATGCATCGCACCTCCTATGTGTAGTAGGTGCGATGCATCGCACCCTCTGCACTGGGCAGTCAGTATGGTCCAATTTTGACTAGTTCTGAGCAGTTTTCCATGGAGAACTTCTGGGAGATGATGTAATCAGCTGACCTTGTTCCTTTAGGGTGTGAAGCAACACTTTTAGGGACTTAGAAGCCCTTGGTTTATGGACATGTATGATTGGGGTTGCAGTTCCCAAAAATGTTTATAACAAGGACCCACCTATGGTTTTGTGCATGATTTTCGCACATGTTTTTTGGATGCGATGGTTTTCGGTCCATGGTATTAGATGCGATGGTTTTTGGTCCATGGTATTGGACATGATGGTTTTCGGTCCATGGTATTGGATGCTTCGGCATGTATAAATATGTATTGTAACATTGAAAGGAATATAATGAAAAAATTAAGCTGATAGTCCCGATTTTGGGATCTAGGGGAAATCTCTGTGTATATGTGTTTTATGTGTTATGTTCTTGCATTGTTTATTTTATGTGTTTTAGAATTCGTATGCAGGTAATTTCTGTATGGGGTTAAAACCTACAAAGGAAATACCAGGAAAAGATGCACGACATTCTTCTCGACGGATCTAAAAAGTGGATAAACTAGACTCATTAAATCTCTTTTAGCAAGGTTGTCCCACGTTAGTATACAGTTGTGGAAAACTAGCTAGGTGAAGCATTTCAGCTTCGCCAAAACCTCCCATTTCCACATCCAAGCTACCCAAATGGAGCAGGGATCAAGCATAGGCGTGTTAGAGATATATATGTATGAATCCTTAGCTAAAATTTCTCCTCTCTGTGAGGTACCTCCCCAAGTGATTTAATCGTTATCAGAAAGAATAATACTCGCTTGTATAAGGTTTGAACAAAAAGATTCCCATTCAAGTTGTAGCTCCAATTTTAATTCCAACTCAGCTACTTGTCTCCAGTAAGTAGAGGGAAATATATCATTGTGAACATCCCCAATGTGTGAGAGTGTTATAATATTTCTGCTATGTAGGTGCTGGATGATAGGAAATGAGAGGGAGTGGCTTCCTTCGATACTAACCATATTGTCTAAACCAATCATATTTTTGCTTCCCCTTCCTACTGCCAATTTGAGGTTGCTGCAAAGCCAAGGGCGAACTTTCATCATGCTGTTCCAAATATAGAAGGCCTTACTCTTCACTGTGGTGCCAGCTCTGACCCTATCCTCCAGTTATGCATTATTCAAATATTTTTCTCTAATTATGTTTTTCCAAATGCCACGCCTCACCAAGGCCCTCCAAAGGTTTATTGTGAGTAAGGTGCAGTTGAAGACATATGTGTCCATAATACTCCAACCACCATATTCATGCAGTTTATAGATATTAACCAACAAGGATAGGTGGGTTTTCTTCTTTTCTCTGGTGCTATACCAAATCAAATCAACCATAAATGAGTTGATTTTGTTTATGATAGCCATGGGGAGAATGAATAAGTGCATCAAGTAGAAAATTATTCCCTATAGTACTGCCTTATTCATGATCATTCTCCCACTCGAGGAGAGCCACTTGTTTTCCCACTGAGATAATTTCCTTTCAAGTTTATCTAAGATCCAGTTCCAATCACATCTCCTATATTTGCAAGGATTTAGGAAGAAACCCAAGTATTTGAACCCTTAAACAAGGGGTTTGAATTTAATCCCCAACAGATCAACTATTCTTTTGACCTATGGGTCCTCCACTTGACTGGCAATCAAGTCTAATTGTTCTTATTTAAGAAAAATGCAGAGGCACTGCCAAACATGACTAGTATTTGGGAGAAAGTGAGTTATTCAGCCAATTTCGACTCCCCAATCCTAAGGACATCATCCATGAGTATTAAGTGTGATAGGTGAATGTTTGTGTAAATTTTTAGCCCCTTAATACTACCCTCCTCCTTGGTGGTTTGAGTTCCTTGCTAAGACCCTCCATCACAAGATTGAAGAGTAAAGGGGATAGAGCGCATCCCTGCCAAAGGCCTTGATGGATTCTAAATTTTTTTGTAGGTAGTCCATTAATCAAAACAACTATGTTTGCAGAGGAGACACATGCCATGAACCAATCCACATGTATTCTTTGGAACACACAACTATGAAGTATCAATCTTAGAAACTTCGAGTCCACCATATCATATACCTTGATGAGATCGATCTTCATGAGGCATGCACTGATTATTTTTGTGTGTATGGAATGTATACACTCCTGAGTTATTCCAACTCCATCTTCGATTCTTCTTCCTGAAAGAAAGCCAAATTACACCAAAGTAGTATATTCAGACAACAAATGTTTAATTCTATTAGTTGTAACTTTCGAGATCATTTTATAAAATCTATTGCATAAAGATATTGGCCTATAATCAGAGAAAAGGGAGGGGTTAGGAATTTTTGGAATGAGGATGAAGAAATTTGTGTTTATAGCATCTGTGCTCTTCCCCTGGAGACGAGACTCCTCCACCATCTTTATAAGATCAGAGCTCATGATTTCAAAGAAGAAGATGAAAAGTTCCACCGACCAACCATCAGGCTAAGGTATTTAGTCCTTATCAAGCTCACTTAATACTCCTTTTAGTTCTTTGACATGGACTGGGTTGTCTAAACGAACATAATCAACCTCTTTGATTAAACAGGGGAAGAGATTTCCCAATTCCCATTGATCTCTAAAATTTGATTATGCTGTTGCTTGACATTGCTTATGGAAATGACAGACCACATCCTCTTGTATATCCTTCACGGTAGTGAGAATCTTATTCTGCTGACTCTGAATTTTCCAAATCGAATTAATATTCTTTCTATTCGACGACACCTTGTGGAAGTACCTCGTATTTTTGTTCCCTCCTTTTATCCACGCCATTTTTCTTTTATTGTGCCATTCATCCTCCTATCTTTTAAGTATTTGGTTCTTACTTCCAACTAAATTAGAAATATTCCTCTTAATTATCTCAAAAAATTGTCCAACATTTGATGGGGTCATCAAAAAGTCTATCTGCTATTCAATCTCTGCTAATTCCTTAGTAAGATCTACTTTCCTCTTATAGATCCAAGATTTCACCTCACTGTTTAGCTTACTGATCCAAACTTAAATAGGAACGAAAAAAATTATATATATAACCAAAAATATAGAAATGTTGCAGAAATAACACTTCATTTCAATAATATTAGAATAGTGAATTACTCTTGCAAACATAATGGAAATAAACTAGCTCGGGCAGTGGTAGCGTATCTCTAAGAAGAGATGTGGTGGCTACATGCTTCTAAACTATGTTACAATGAGGATCCAAGGCCTATTTATTATTGAGAAACAATGGAAAACCTTAAACATCCAGAAACCTAACCCTAGGAGATGAAGCACCAAAAATGTGGGCCTCGTTTGGGTAAATTGGTACATCAATTTCTCGCGGTCATAACTTTGGCATACGATCTCCATTTGGCTGTCATAATACCTTGTTTCGAAGATCTCAAAGAATAGGCCCAAATAACAAGGCAACTTTCTATGTGACTTTTCTAGTCTCTCCATTTTCCCTAAAAACGTTGTTTAGGGCCTCAAAACAGCTCCAGAAGTTTAGGACTCGAAAAACTGCCAAAAATAGTAAACTGTGCTACAATTAAGGAAACTGAAAAACTAAAAGAGACAGAGTTGGGGGTCCAAGTAGAGTAGGAGGGTGGCCAACAATATTCACCTAGATCAATCCTCCCCCATTAGTAGGCAATGGTCCCCATTGCGTTGAGCGCTTCCATGAGATGGAGAAAATTCTGCTGAACTTGGTCCCTAGTGAGCCACTTGCCTTGGTGCAGGAGTTGGCCAGATTTGACAACCTGATATAGTTGGATCTTCTGCAGGCGAGCATTTTTAATATGTGTGTCCATGATCCGATCAGTTATGGCCTGTTCCATGCAGTATGGGTTTAGCTCTGTTAGTGTGAGTTGTTCTGCAATGTCGTATGTGTCCAACAATGGTGGAAAGTATGGTCGAAGGCGGTCTACATTGAACACTGGGTGCAAACCAAGGAACAATGGAATGATGAGCTCGAAGGAATTGTTCCCCACAGGCTTGGTGATGGTGTATGGCCCATATCGGAGCGAGATAAGCTTACACTGGGGTCCAACAAGGCCCTCTCGCAAATGTAGCCAAAATTTGTCACCCACCTGGAACTTGTGCAGCACCCGATGTTGATCATGGCACTGTTAGTACTTGGCATTGACTCTATCCAATATATCATGGACTGGTTGGCAGATGTGTTGAATGTGCTCAATGAAGCTATTAAACTTGTAGGCTTCAGACTGGACATGAGCCAAATCTTCTTGAGTAGCTACAAATGGTATGGCCACATCAATGGAACATAATGAATGAAATTCTGACCTTACCTAAAAGGGGTTGTGTCCCATTAAGCTATAGAGAGACCTACTATAGCTGTGCTAGACATACAGGAGGCTTTCATTCCAAGTGTGTGGATGCTTCGAGTTGTACATGCACAGAATGTGTATGGTCATCCTATTGATGACTTCTGTTTGGCCATCAGTTTGGGGATGGAAAGCCATGGACTTAGTGAGTTTGGTATCCAACATTGACCAGAGACTTGACCAAAATGAACTTAGGATTCTGCTATCCTGATAAGAGACAATGGACTGTGGGATCCCAAAGTGTACCCACACTCGCTAAAAGAAGAGCTTAACAGTGGCTTATGTTGTGATACTCTTCTTGCAGGCTGCCATAATGGTCATCTTAGAGAATCTGTCGATGACTATGAAAACATAGCCATTGCCATGCTTAATAGAAGGAAGGCCTAACATGTAATCCATGGAGATGGATTCCCAAGGTCAGCTAGGAGTAGGTAGAGGAGTATATAGGCCTTTCTTCTTGATGGTTGGTTAGGCAATGACACAAGAATTGCAGGATTTAATGTACCTCCAAACATCTCGACGAAGGGTCGGCCAATAAAAATGCTTCTGCAGTACTGCCACTATTTTATCTACTAGGAAATGTCCAACGAACCGATTGTAGTGCGCCTCCCAAATTATCTTGGTACGCTTGCTTGAAGGAACATAGATGTGTCCTAGGTGGCATAACAGTGCATCCTAGAGGTGAAAATTTGGAACTTTCTTCCCTTCCAGAGATGTTTGGTATGTGCTCCTGAATTTTGGATTTCTCTTGTAAAGATATGGCCACCTCAAAGTCTTCTGCCCACAGGAGTCGAGCACAGTGATCAGTGCCATGACCAGTGGTCGGATGAGACAGTCTACAACATTATTGGTGCTGCACTTTTGTACTTAATGTTCAAATGGAATTGTTGTAGGTATGTGGACCATTTCTGATGGCGATCGTTCTGCAACTTCCCTTGTGTCTGTATGAACTGCAAGGGTTGGTGGTCTGTGTGCATGACCGTTTCCTTCCCCATAATGTAATGCTTCCTTTGACGAAAAACCTGCACAATTGAATACATTTCTTTGTCATAATTGGGATACTTTCGGATTGTGTCTGAAAGTGTATCACTATGGTAAGCTACTGGATGCCCCTGCTGAGTAAGAACTGCACCAATAACATAGTCAGAGGCATTTGTCTCAATCTCAAATGGTTGCTGTAAGTTTGGTAATGTGAACACTAGTGCAAAGAAGAGGCGATCAACTCGAAAAATGCCTTCTGTTGGGTTTCAGACCAAAAAAACTTTTCTTTCGCTCTACCCTTGGTGACTTGATTTAAAGGCCAAGTGATATGAGAGAACCCCAACATGAACCTACGGTAAAAATTGGCAAGACCTAGAAAGTTGCGGAGGTCTGTTAGAGTGGTTGGGGCTAGCCAATCCCAAATGAATTATATCTTGGGTGGGTCCACATGCACACCCTGCTCATCAATGATGTACCCCAAATATTGAACCTGGTTCATGCCAAAAGTGCATTTCTCCAAGTTGGCAATAGCTTGTGTTGTCATAGGGTTTGAAGGACCTATCAAATATGGCGGAGGTGCTCTTCCCAGCTCTAGTTAAAGATCAATATGTCATCTAAATACACCACTATGAATGCATTGGTGAAGGGTCACCATATGTCGTCCATCAATATCATGAAGGTTGCGAGGGCAACTGTCAACTTGAAAGGGATGACCAGCCATTCGAAAATTCCCTCCTTGGATTTGAAGGAAGTCTTCCACACATTGGAGGGTTCGATAGGCACCCGGGGATAACCGGATTTCAAGTGAATTTTGCTGAAATATTTGTCCCCCTTGAGCTGGTCCAAAAGGTCATCAATTCGTGGGATTGGGTACCTATTCCAGACAATGACCTTGTTCAGTTCCCAATAGTCAATACATAGTCTCTGGATCCCATCTTTCTTCTATACCAATACAATCGAGCTCGCACAGGGTGATGAGCTTGGCTTGATGTTCCCTTTCTATAATAGTGCTTGAATCTTCCTCTTGATCTCATCGTTATCCAAAATAGAGCGTCGATAGATCAGTCCATTGGGTAGCGGCACGCCCGAGCTTAGATCGATGGAGTGCTTGACCTAACAGTGGATAGGTACCCAAGTAGGTGAGGCAAAAATGCTCCTATACTCCACAACCTTGTCCATCTACTGCTGCTGTGCGGAGGAGCCCTATCTGAAAGTTGTGGCCACAACCTTCTTCTTTCCTTGAGGGCGAATCATAAGGAAAACAAATTTCTCGGTCTGGGAGATGATCTTACTATATTTCTTTTCAGTGATCAAAGAGATGGCGGTCGGCGAGGCTACCTCCGGTATCCTGTACAACTTATTTCCCAAAGTAATAATCATAGAGCGAGGTCTAGACTCATATACAACATAACACTTCCACAAGTATGGTTGTCCTAATAATACATCACAAACTTCAAGAGGAGAAAAATCACATAGTACCTCATCCGTGAAGGGATTGTTGCTGTAGGGAAGTAGACACTACTGGCTGACACGAAAATCTCGTCCTCAATGAAGCCACTCGATGGTGTACAACTGTGGATGTGTTGTCATCGGTAGGTCCAGCCGCTTCACAAACTCTGCTGAAATGAGGTTATTTTGGCTCTTGCCGTCGACAATGAACTGCAACGAAGAACCTTTCACCCACATCTATGAGTGGAAGAGACGTTCCCCCTCCTCTGGATATTCAAGCTCATTCTTCTGGATTTTGGTGGTGGCCACGGTGGCAATGGGATCCACATCAATGATCTACTTCCCTTTGTCATTCCCCTTGTCAGGTTCTGAATCAGAGTCAAAACATGCGTCTGATTTAGAAGCCTTAAGCTTGTCCACTAGTGGCTGCTTGGCCTGACACTCTCTTGTGTTGTGAGTGGAGCTCTTATGGAACTCACACCATTTTCCCATGTCCTTCTTTGTCATTGTGGTGTTTCTCTTTGCTTGCGGCTTTGGCGGGTTGTCCTGGGTTTCCCCGCCTTGGTTTTGGCCTTTTCTCTTTGGTTTGGGGGCACCTTTTCCTTGCTTTGGATTTGCAAATCCAAAGTATCCCTTGTTTTGTTTAAACTTCTACTCAATCTTGACAGCGTATCTACATGCCGTCCCAAGTGAGGAGATGTCCAGGAAATCCATCTTGTCCTGGATGTACTTGTGTAGAAAACCACAATACTTGAGTACCAAATGCCACTCATAATCCTTGATACCCTACTTTGTGTGCATGGTATGGAAAATATTTGTGAACTCTGACACATCTTGGTCCCTTCCCTACCATAACGTGGTCCACTTTATGTATTTATCTTCATAGCTCCTAACAAGGTAATATTGTTCCTTGATAACATCTCGTAAAGAATCCAAAGTGGGTGTGGCTGAAAACAGTGAGGATTCCCTCTCGTCCTTCTTTTCACAGGATGTTTCCCACCAGTCCTTGATGTGTGGGGGGCCTTTGAGAAGTGCAAAAGTAATCTTTTCCCGATTGGAAAAGTCATGAACTAAAAAATATCCTTCCAACAGATTCAACCATTTATCTATGACATTTGCATGTATTTGGCAATCAAATATGGGAATATTGAGCTTAACTTGTACCTTAAAAGGAGTGGTGCCTCTAGAGTGGTTGCTGGATGAAGATGTATCGCCTGTGGGTAGCGATCGATGGATCTGGGAAAAGTTATCCATCGTCTCGTTCCTCTGTCGCTCGAGGGCTTCCTTGAGCAATATTGAAAGGATCTCCTACCCCCTCGTCTTTATTTTCTTCCACCATAGGAGGTCGTCGGGGTTTGCAAGGTTGGTCTTGCAAAGGTTCAATCAGATTGAGCCCTAACTCCTTATACCTTGACCTTGTTGGGGACATGCAAAGAAAAACAAAGAAAGAGAAAATCACTTTGATACCACTGATATGAACTTAAACAAGAACACAAAAAATTACAGATATAACTATAAATATAGAAATGCAACAAAAATAACACTTCATTTCATTAATATTAGAATATTGAAATATGCTTACAAACATTGGTAGGTTATCTCTGTGAAGAGATGTGGCAGCTACATGCCTCTGAATTGTGTTACAATGAGGCTCCAAGGCCTATTTATTATTGAGAAACAATAGAAAACCCTAATATCCAGAAACCTAACCCTAGGTGATGAAATGCCAACATTGTGGGCCCTATTTGGGTAAATTGGTACATCAATTTCCCGGGGTTGTAACTTTGGCATACGATCTCCGTTTGGCTATCATAATACTTCGTTTCAAAGATCTCAAAGAGCAGGCCAAAAACAAATAGATACCTCTATTTGGGGGCTTTGTGATCTCTCCGTTTTCCCTAAAAACATTATTTAAGGCCTCAAAACAACCCCGAAAGTTCAGGACCCAAAAAACTGCCAAAAATAGTAAACTATGCTACAACTAAGGAAACTGAAAAAATCAAATAGACAATGTTGGGGTTCCAAGTGGAATAGGAGGGTGGCCACCAATATCCACCTAGATCATCTACTCAATTTATGTGTTACCAGGTCCATTTTATGAATAACATAAAGTTCCACATGCATCATCCAAGATTTGTTGACCAAGTCCATGAAGTGTTTGTTCTCCAACTATGTATGGTCCATTCAAGAAAAATGACATCATGGTCAGAGGTTCCCAAGTATGAATTCCATGTTTTAAGGTTCTGGAGCCTTCTATAAATGGAATTGTGGAGCAGTAAAATGATGCGGCCTCTTTATTATCCCCATTGTTTAAGTTCTTCGTTTCTCCAAGTGGGACATAAAGGCCAAGGCTTGATGTCTCTGAGTAACTTTTGGGAAAACAACACGGAGAAATATCCAACAAGTGGATCTAAATTGCAGTGATGACCTCATACCTCATCTAGACTTGGTGTAAGGTTCAAGTCCCCTATAATGATTAGCCCATGAAGATCTAAAATCCCACAGTCATCCAACTTTTGCTAAAAGTACTTCTGATTTGAGTATGGGGTGTAAATGTTAAGGATATACACCCTGTGTGGTGAACCCTTATAGAATCCAGAAAGCACAATCGCTGTAAAGATTTTGTAGGCTTTGAGGTAGAAAAGGAATGGATTCCAGGTAACAACAAGTCCACCTGAGTTTCCAGCAACGTTGATGGCACACATGGCCAAATTAGGGCATAAATTAGAGAGAAAATTGATGTCTTTGTCCATGTCAACCATCATTTCCTGGAGTAGGATCATCGCTGGTATTTTAGTAAGTATTAAATTATACATCCATCACTGGGAGAGTGATGATCCCAACCCTATGATATTATGAGACAAAATTATCATTTGTGTTGTGCAGCCTCATGAATGTTTGCTCTAAGGCCCCAACTATTGAAATTGTCACTTGTTCCATCCTTGTCAGCAGAACAACCTAAATAGATCGTTGGATAAAGAGATGATTCCAAGGTTTCAACGAACCTATTATTGAGATCGAATTCCTAGTTGAAACATGACAAGATCTTCTTTCATTTATAAGGATTTATTTTATTGGACGAACCAAGTTTCATCTTCAGAGAACCGGTAACCGCTTCACTGTTATGGAAAAAAGATATTTTTATGGTTAAGGGTTCCAGGCCTGCCAGGTCTTCGTTATCTATGTTCTCCAACTCCGACTTTGCAGGAGGAGGGAAGATTGGTTCTCCATGCCAAGTTTTATGTTTGCAGAGGTGGAACATGAAGAGCCTGCCAATCATTGCCATCAATCCCATCTTTATATTTAAGTCCAATAGTTGGAGAGGAGGGGATAGATTGTGAATGATTAAGATGAGCACCATTCCAATCAACGACTTGAGAATCATGTAGATACGATTCATGCACATTTACCTTTTGGTTCAAACTCATAATAATATTGTCAGCCTCAGCCTGAGAACCATACTCGAAGTGGACATCGTCAAGAATGGGCATGTTTGGCTTTGGTTGTACCTATGGGATAACCCGATGCCCATATGCGAAAGATGGATTCTGATTCATTCAAAGGGCACTACTTTTTCTAGTAGGTAAAACCTCTCTGAGCCTCCTTGGGCACCCCAATATTAGATTTCCGACTTCATGGCAACAATGGCAGCTGAAGAGGACCCCCAATAGCCCACTTGTTGCCTGATTCAGAAGGTTTCCCAATATATATCCAGAGTAGTTGTGAGCCCTTTGGAGAATTCAACTTCAATAAAAAACCAAGGCACTCTTTTGTCCAGTAATCTTATGCATCCTTCGTCCACATAATACGAACTACAAATATTTTTTGCAATCTCTGAAATTTCCCTTTTGGACCATAACTCAAGTGGAAGCCCTGGTAATTTGAGCCAGATGCATTTTCTCTTTGGAATCTCTTTGATGGGATTAAATCTAGTGTACCATTTTTGTAATATTAAGACTCCTCTGCCTCTCACCCATGGCCTTGTCCTAATATTTTTTTCATCCTCCGGGGACATAAAATGAAAGCCAAACCACCCCTTTAATAAGATGCTAACCTTAGGATGATATCCAACTATAGATGTCCAGTTTTGTTCAATCCATTCTTTCATTTGGGTTCCTACCATTTTTATGTATTCCCATCGTCCCACCAGGACTCTTTCCTTCAGCCTTACCACATTGTCCGAGTAAGCATCAATGCCCATAATGAGTTTTTCTATTTCCTCTTGTGCTTTGACAGTTTTCATCTTCCTCCTCTGAGTGCGTGGATCAACTCCATGGATGTCCTGAGCTACATTATCAACTTCTTGGTCTAGGATCTTATAGACTAAGGCGCCTTTGTCTCTGCATAGATGAATTAGCAGCAAGAGTTCACTTACTAGTTGTGAATTAATTTTCAATAGCTATTGTAATATCTATAAGTGCCTCCACATTGGCTAGTTGTTCGCTGATTGGTGTATTACTTTCCATTGTGTCCCTAGAGACCATCAACACATCAAGGGGCTAGGAACAATAAACTAATATTACACTAATACCCTATTGACCGAAAGGGATTCTAGGGGACCCACTTACACTAATACCCCACCAACCTACTTACTTCTCTAATCAATGGGATAAGAATGTTTTAACCACTCCACTAGAATTTAGTACTTGGGGCAGCCAATTGGTGTAGACATTTTTGGATTGGAGGACTAATAATCCAATGATACTCCATCAAATCACCAACTAAACCCCCACAAAGCCTTAACACTTCATGTGACTATAATATATGTGGTTCTTCATTCAATATATATGTCTATTTGATCTGAAGATATCTTGCAACAACAACCTATATGTGTGGTGGCGTGCTTAATTAGGATAGTCCCCAAGCAAGATGAACCAATCAAGAAAGATTGTATTATCGGGACTTTTGTCTTCGTGCCTTGTCATTCATAAATGCAAAGAATTCAAATTTGTGGTTGGTGAACAACCAGAGTATTTTGCATTAAATCCTTCTTGTCGTACCTCACCAACATTCCCTGCACTCATCCTAGAGAGGTATCTGGATCCTAGATTGAATTCGGTAGGATAGCTAGTTCATTTTCAGAGGCACATGTCAATTCAACAATATTCCTATCTAGATTTTGTAATCCTCTGTAGGCTCTGAAAACATACCTCTTACTGAGTCATTCACAACTAGCACAACACCAACATTTGAACCAACACAAGTTGCATCTTATTCTACAATAACCGTTGTTCCATTTAATATTATCTTGATTACTCTACTATCAACCTGTTTTTTGACTACCACCTTTCCTGCAGATCTCTTCAACATAAATAAGCTTTTGATCTTCGCTACTACCTCTAGAATGTTGTTAAGCAATAAAATGAATTGTTTATTATTTTCCAAATCATGGGATGTTTCCTTATCTTCCCCTCTTTGTCCATTCACAACCTTTGATCCATCAGACATCCATATCATATGTTTTTTAGATAGCTACTCGAAAAGTTAGTGTATTTGTGCCAATATTTTGTTCCACTAGCGCCAAATGTCTGATTCCCCTAAAATGTATATACTAGTATAGAATCTTTCAAATATGACATTTGATGGAGCTCATCATGTTTTTTTGTGGTGTTTGTGTTTACAATTTTCCTTCAACATGAGACAGATAAGTATAGTGGCTATAACTAGAAGGGTCATGGTCTGAAAAATATCACTTACCACAAGTTCATCCATGCTGAGCTTCAAACGATACCCCCACCAATGCCTTTCTACTTCTCACAGTGCCACCATGTTTGGAAGAAACCTAATCCCTCCACCTCCACGTCATTTCGGGGCATGTATCTGGGTGAGATGTGCCATTGCTACAAGCCTACAATAACAAACAAGCATTCTCACGAACCTTGCAACTTATTCAAATCACGATCTCCATTCTTTTTGTTCACTTCTAATCATGAGCTTGCTTTCAACTCTTCTCCACTCAAATACAAGTAAAAGCAGGGTATTTCTCACATTAAAGAAGGTTATTTCCCATATTAAAGTGTTGTGACAATTTAAAATCATATAGCACAACCCCTGTTCTCGGCACATTTCCTGTATATATGCATATGTCCTCCAGTAATACTGTTAGGTATTGCACAATTCATTGGATGTCCAATCTTGGAATCCTTTCGGATTGTGTATTCTCCTTAATCATGTGTATCATCTATTTTTATTTTTTTAAATTGAAATTCTAAAAACCTTACTACATAATAGATCATGTTTATCATCAATTTTGTAACAAGGTTTTTAGAATTTCCAGTTGAAAAAAAATAAAATGAATAAATAGTCTAGATTTAGTAATTTGAGAATATTTTTCATAGTAGATACAATTATATGGGTGGAATCAAGGGTTTTCAAATGTTTTGTCCTTTCTAAAATTTATGTGGCGTGTTTGCAACCTCCCCTTTGTCCCAAATTTACAAATTGTTAGACCTATACTTTGTCTTAGCGTTACACATTCTTAGTGAACTACATAAATTAAATGGCACATAAGTGTTTTGATTGACTATCCACTTTTATTACCCATTTAATATGGCCATGCTAGTGATAAACATATGAATTTAAAGATAAAAAAAGCTATATTGTAGAATCCATTAATTAACATAAAAAGGAAGAAAATATGCTAATATATTTGACTAAGATCTAAAATTCCGATTAAAAAATGTTATTTTGTGTGATATAACACCTATAAACATGAAAGTAATCCACATTTTAAATAATAAATAAAAAAATGATGAATTTTAAATATGACTCATCTCATATAAAATAAAATAGAATATAAATTTTTTTGTTCTCAATAATGTTAAATTATTTCTTATATCCAAAATGAGCTTTTTATTATAATAAAAAATTATTATTTTTAATATTTAAAAATAAAACATATAAAAATAAAATATTACATTTAATTTTTATTTTACTATAACATGAAGTAATCCACATTTTAAATATAAAAAAAAATGGTAATATTTTATATGACTCATCTTATATTAAATTAAAATAGAATATAATTTTTTTTTTATCAATAATTTTAAATTATTCTTAAACAAATGAGCTTCATATAAACAATAAAAAAAAAATTATTTAATATTTAAAAATAAATATATAATAATAAAAATATTTACATTTTAAAAAATTTATTTTAAAAATATCTTTCCTTGTAACATGTTTTGTTTTGTTTTGTTTTTTATTAATGAATTAGAGGGCTACGACTTTGTGAGAAAGCCACACAAAAATTACGAGACTGGAGGGAGATCCTTTAATGACTAAGTAGAAGGATTTCAAAACTCTCATAAAGTCACAATTATACCCTATCGAGTTTGTAGAGAACTAGTGGACTAGGTGACATTACTTCAAGCAAAGATATGGGCATAGTGTACGGGAGTACACCATGGAATTTAGGAAGATGGAAATAATGTTGAGTATCTCCCCAAAGAACCCAAATGTAATCTTCAAGTATATGGGGGATCTACAAAGCCATCTATGGAAGCAAGTGACATTGTTCAAACCCAACATGGTGGATGAGGTTTGTGTAAAAACATAATACCTATATAAAATAGGCCAGAAGAAAGGCGAATCAAGTGGGTGAAACAAAACGGAGCACCATGAAACTTCCAAGGAGGGGAAAAAGTCGAAATGGGAAAAAAATAAAAAGACAACAACCACACAAACAAGTGCACAAATCCTATCAACCATCAACCACCATAATCATTGCAACATTGATGGTCATACAGAGGAGAAGTGTTAGAAGTTGCATCCATAGCTCAACCCGGAGAATAGAAAGAAATATGCTAAGAAGAAAAATATCATAACGACAATTTTGAGTAATCAGGTGGAAAACAACTTAGATGTGGATGAGAAGATTGTATGTACATTAATGTAAAGGGGGTGGAGTGGACGGGGGGGGTGGGGGGGGGGGTGGGTGAATTTGAGCAGCCTTCAACAATAGGTAGAGAAGAAATTACCAAACCTTCCATATAAACATATAGATTAAGAAGACAAAAAATGATGCTTTATTCGACTCAGGATCATAGGAAGATTTCATAGTAGTAGATCTAATCAAGAAACTTAGAATTAAAACTAATGACCATCCTAGTCCATATCCATTAGGTAGATTCAACATAGATAAAAGTAAACAAACAATGGAGAATCACATTTTTTATTAGTGTTGATTTTATTGATGAAGTAGTTTGTATGTAGTTCCACTTAATGTATGTGGGGCTGTATTGGGATTCCTTACATGTATATGCAAGATGTGATCTTCATGTAGAGAGCCAACCAATACCTCCTCATCAAGGATGAAAAATTCCTTCAACATCAACATGCACAAGTAAAAGTCAAAGATCTTGCAAGTAAGTGCTAACTAGGCCAAAATGTTGATTAATTCTAGAAAGAAGTATGTTTTGTTATGTTTAAGAGAAAATCAGCGTGTAGAAGAGTTTGTGAGAGATAAGTCATCCCTAGAGGGGTGCACTAAGGAAAAGAAACAATAATTGGAAGAGTTGTTACATGTGTGTTCTAGGAGCCTAAAGGGATACCACTTAAGAGTGAAGTGGAGTGCAAGATCCAACTATTGTCAAACTCTCTATTGCCAAACAGTGGGCTGTACAAATAATCCATTATAGAGAAAAAACTATGAAGAAGTAGTTGTAGCAACTATTGGAATAGTGTGTCATTTGACCAAGTACCTTACCATGCGTGTCACCCATCATCATTGTGCCAAAGAAGGATGGGAATTGACAGATTTTTATTGATTATAGGGTATTAAAAAAAGTACACCCAAGAAGAGGTACCCCTGATCTAGGATAAATGATCAGTTGGATCAATTACAGTAAGTCAAATACTTCACCAAGCTAGACATAAAGTCAGGATATCACTAGGTTTAGGCTAGAGAAGAAGATATTTGGAAGACCACCTTTCAAAATTAGGAAAGGCTTGTATGAGTGGCTGGTCATGCCATTTGGCATATGTAATGCACAAGTTACGTTCATGAGGTTAATGAATGATATATTTCTCCCTTATATAGATTCATTAGTTATTTGTTTATTTGAGTGATATATTGGTATACAATGCTACATGGGGGAAGCACTTATCACATTTGATGCAAGTGATAAAAACATTGAAGAAGCACTGAGCATTGTCAAATCTCAAGAAGTGTGAGTTTGCACAACAATCTTTGGTGTATTTAGGATATGCGATTATTGGAGGAGAGATGAAGATAAATCTTGTCAAGATGGAACCCAATATGAAGTGGCTAGTTCCTACTAGTATTTATGATGTCATAAGTTTCTTTGGGGAAATATAGTACCTAAGGAAATTCATACCGTCTTTTTCAATAATAACAACACCAATCCACTCCATAACAATGAGTGGAAAGAGTTTCTAATGGGGAAAGGGTTATCATAGGGCCTTTAGGAGTTAATGAAGAAGATTAGTCAAACATCGATTGTGGCATTATCAAACTTGCTGCAACCCTTTGAAATGGACAAAAATGCAAGTGAGTATGTTATGGGAGTGATATTGATGAGGAAGAAATATATGCTACCATTCTAAAGTATTTTATGGGTCAGTTCTTGAGTACCCTACCTATGACAAGGAGATCTATGCCTTGGTACAAGATGTTAAGAAGTGGAAACACTATCTAATGGGAAAGGAGACATGAATCCACATGGACCACTAACAACTGCAACACTTGTAGGCTAATGTAAGCTACAATAGGTTATTCATTATGAGTGGAGGGAGTTTCTACAATAATTTCATTTAGTGATCAAGTACAAGAAGGGAAGCACAAAAGAGTTGGTTAACATGCTTTCAAGGCCACCCATATCAAATGCCATAGCTTTAGGAACTCTAATGCACATGGTAACTTTCACTTATGATGTAGAGAGGCATAGATAGATGATGCATACTTCAAGAAGTTGTTTCAATAATTGTAGAGCTAGAGTCATGTGCACGATGGTGACAACACAATTAAATACCATATTTGTAATGGGATACTCTACATGCTAGATAAGTTATGTGTTCCCAAAGGTGGGTGATCACAATTGTTAAGAAAGGCTCATACCTCCAAGGTTGTAGGGAACCTTGGTGTATAGAAGAAACTGGCCAACTTATAGAGGTATGTGCAACGACCCATGATGTAATAAGAGCTAGCTAGGTTCATAAGAGGATTCATGCTTTATTATAACAACAAACCTAGTAACAAGAAATAGGGTCCATACCATCCATTTCCCTCAAGTACTCATCCTTGGGAATTTCCATGGATTTTGTGGGAGGCATACCATCAACCAAGAATGGACATGATTACTTGTTCATGGTAGTTGATAATTTTAACATGATGTGTATTCTAATACCTTGTAAAAATACTATCAACGGGAAAGAAGCAATGAACTTGTTCTTTGGACAAGTCTAGGTGTACTTTATTGAGATCAAGGAGCATCGTTTTAGAGAGGGACATGAGATTTCTTAGTGAATTTTGGATTGCATTGTGGGAGAAGATGGGCATGAAGTTGAAGAGGTATACAACATTCCATCCACAAACAAATGGGTAAAAAAAAGTAGTCAACATGACTTCAGTGTAACTTTTAAGAGGTTACAATTGGAAGCATATAAAGAATTGGGATGAAAATATGGTATATATACTACACTTTTATAACAAATCATTGGACACTTCTACTGGTAAATCATTGGATATTTTCTACATTCACCTTTATATCTTACATATGGACAACAAGGAGGAGTGATGGAGGATCTTACAAGAGATGCCTGAAGGGCAGAAAAAATTATCAAGAAGATTAGGAAGATCCATTTATAGGTACATGAGATGTTTCAAAATTCATAGGAAAATATAAAATCATGCATGATTAACACATAATAGAGAAGTCATTCAAAGTGGAAGACAAAATATGGTTACAGTTGAACAAGGAGAGGCTATAAGTTCTTGGTAAGAAAATCAAGGCTCTACAATATGGTCCCTTTAAGATACTAGGGAATGTGAGAGATAATGCCTATACACTTAGTATACCCCCATACGTGTGCATTTACTAGGTGGTGAATATAGAAAATATGAAACTCTATGAGCTTTCCATGTTAAATTAGGAAGATGAATAAGTCCTACCATCTGTAGAGGGTTTGGCACTAGATGCTCAGGCATAGTTGATAGAGGATATAGTTTTGCAAAAAGAGGTCTAGAACTACAAGACAAGGGCATCATGACCTTTGGTAGATTGGTTTGAAAGGACATGTTCCAAGTAAGGTTAAATGGTAGTCCAGGGAGAAGGTTGAGGAAAAATGTACTCACTTCAATCAGTAAAAGATTTGGGAACCAATATCCACCCAAAATGGAGAGGTATGATCTAAATTAGATCATTATATTACTTTTAATCCATATTCATGCTTCTAGAGTGGAAACATTGGAGGAATTATCATGCAAAACCATTTTTACAACTGGGTCCCAGTTTGGCGAATTGGGGTATAAAACCTTCTAGAAGAAATTTAAGAAATTAAATGTATTTTTTTTAGAGGGGAAATTGTTCTTCTCAAGTGTGCACCCCTAGCAATATTGTAACAACCAAATATATTTCCAATAGTATAATAAACACCTCAAACAGAGTTTGTATGTAAAAGTTATGCCACCTAGAAGTTGGCCTTCATGTTTTAACCACCATGATTCAAGAGGATTCCACATTAACCCCAATTATTCATGGAAAATGGGCTAGCCACATGATCATATTGAGGAATAATATTAAAGAGTCAATATTTCAACTCTAGTTAATAGTTTAAGGAGTCAAACTTCACCACTAGTAGGCTATTAGGTTGTGTTATCACTGGGTTGCTAGGAAGAAAATCGATTCCATTCTATTGAGTACATTTTATTTCATAGATGAGTAGAATAGTTGAGAGAGAGAGAGAGAAAGAGAGATTGTGGTCTGTAGCAACCCACATACCACATGTCTCACTCCTTTGTACTTATCCATTTCCATTCAATGAAAGAGATAACATATCGACCTCACCTTCCAACTAGGTTTTATCTCATAAGGGTTTATTAGATAATATTTTATGTTATTATGGTTGTGAGTGATTGTATTTTTCTATTCTCTATTTTTCACATTTTAATATTGCACACATGAAAACAATAACTTAATAAATCCAGGATTCTAAGAAAAATAACCCTCATAGTATAGATTTTTGATTTTAATTATGATTTTATGAGATCTATTGTGATGAGTTTTCCAGTGTAATATCCATGGCATTTTATAGATCAAATTCTGATCCAAATTGGATCATTATATTATTTTCCATACAACTTGATTCTTTTAGAGTGGAAAAAGTGGAGGAATTAGATCACAAGACCATTTTTACCAGTAGTACCCAGTTTGGAAAATTAGGGTTTAAAACCTTTCAAGAGAATTTTAAGGAATCAAATGACATTTTTTGGAGATAAAAATTTTCACATTTGTGTGGACATATTTTTTTTTCTATTTTACACATAGAGAACTTTCCAATGGTGCAAGAATATCATCTGTCAGAATCCATATGCAAAATTTATGCCACTCGAAAGTTGACCTTCCTATTTTGACCACCATAATTCAAGAGGATGCCATATCATCCCCCATTATTCATGGAAAAGGGGCTATCCATGTGATTACGATGAATAATAATTTAGAATATTCCATATTGTAACTCTAGTTAAGAGTTTAAGGAATCAAACCTAACCACTAGTAGGCTGTCATACTATGTTATAACCAAGCCACTAGGAGGAACAATGGTTCCATTATTTTGGAGTGTTTCTTTATCTGAAAATGAGTAGAGTAGCCATGAGGGATAGGGAGGGAGTGCAAAGAAAGCATTTGTGCACATTAATAGCCCAAATGCCACATGCCTTATTTCTTGTACTTTCATCCATTTTCTGTTTAGAGAAAGAGAGTAGAGCGACCTCACCTTCCAATTGGGTTTTCTCCCAAAAGGATTTCCCAATGTATATTTTGTGTCAATTGTGGTTTGTGAGTTTTTATTTCATTGTTCTCTATTTTAGGCATAATTATAATTTTCAGCATACTAACAAAAAATTATTTACATATCTAGAAATGTAAAGAGAAATAGACCCTCATAGTGTAGATTTCAGAGTTTTAAGAATAATTTATCAGATCTTTTGGGACAAATTGCCTATTGAAATATCTACAACAATTTACGGATAAAATTTGGTGTTTGGCTTGGATATAAACTTAAAATTAGATTACTATTATTATTGTTGTTGTTATATAAAATGGTGTATATGTAAAAAATAAGGAATTCTTTCAATATATGTAATGATTTGCCAAGATAAAATATTGAGAAATGAAAAAATAAACATTGAACATGCTATGTCATGAAGTGCATACCGCTAGCTATATTACTCATAACCTAAGTTGAAAACTATGAGAAATGACACATGCCAAATTCTATGAGATATGACACATGTAAAATGAAAGATGAGTGGCATAAGTCTTATCGACATGAGTGTTGTCTTACAAGATTCTAATTTGCCATGTGATTTGTTTCAACCTAGATTTTGAAATTCACATTGCCAAAATTTGTGGATATTTATATGTTTTGGAGGGTGGGAGTGGGGGGCGATATTTTGCAAAACATATTATAATGTTTTTCATAATATCACCCTCCACACCCACCCTAATATGTTTTTCATAATATCACCCCCTACTATGCCCCTCCAAAACATATAGGGTGGGGGGTGATATTATGCAAAACATAATAATATGTTCTGCATAATATCACCACCGACCCCCAAACTATGAAACATATAGGGTGGGGGGTGATATGATGCAAAACATATTATTATGTTTTCCATAATATCACCCCCACCCCCACTCTCATAATATGTTTTACATAATATCACCTTGGGGGTTGAGGGCTGATATTATGCAAAACATAATAATATGTTTTGCGTAATATCACCGCCCACCCTCTAAAACATATTATTATGTTTTTCATAATATCACCCCCCACTGCCACCTTCATAATATGTTTTCCATAATATCTCCATGGGAGTGGGGGGTAATATTATGCAAAACATATTAATATGTTTTGCATATTATCACAGTGCAGGTGGGGGCTAATATTATGCAAAACATAATAATATGTTTTATTATTATTATTATTATGCAAAACACAATAACATGTTTTATAATTATGTTTTACATTATACCATCCTCGACCCCCACTCTCATGATATGTTTTGCATATTATCACCGTGGGGGTGGGGGGTGATATGATGCAAAACATAATATTATTTTTTTCATAATATCACCCCCCCATGTGACACCCTTAGCGCATTCTCCCATGATTTTTGTTAATTTAATAATACTCAGAAATTATAAATGAGTATATTTTTATGTAATGGCATAAAGTGTGGGACCACAAATCAATGATATAAGAGGGAAGAGGAAAGATGTAATTGTTGTGGGGGTTGGCTGACACTATTAATTAATTTTATGGTGCAATTATTAAAGAAAAAGAAGATGAAGGGTCCAAGAGGAGCATGAAGAGGCACCCTTGAGAAATTGGAAGAATGCATTTGCATTAAAATGCTAAGGTTTGGCATCTTATTGGTGAAGCTCATGAGGAAAGATGAAAGAGCTATGAGCTAAGGGAATGAGATTCCTTGAAAGACGAAATTGTGACTAGAAATACAAGAGGATTAAGAGGAAATGAGAATGAGTGATTTCCAAGGACTGGCTGAGAAACCTCTCAGAGTGCTAGCTAGGGTTGATAAACCACATGAAGAAGGGTGTTTTATGAGAGAGAGATGATAAACCATCCAAGGTTCTTGTTGTGGCTGATAAACCAATCTTAGAGTGTTTGACACAACTGATAAATCACTCATTGTTGTGAATTCTATTGTTCTTGAATAACTAATAAACCACACAACTCCATATGTATATCTTATCCTCTGTGTAATGAATATGGTTTCCTACTAAATATGCTGAAAATAAATTTCCCTTAGTTGATGGATATGACTCACGGGTGATTGTTGTAAGTGATTTTGGATACAATAGGTCTATGGTTTGGTGGAAAATGAAGTCCCACCTTTAGTTTTCCTTTTTTTTTTGTATTGTAAATAAGATGCACTGAGACGAGAACTATGGAATTAAAGATTTTCTTTGTGGAAATCAACATGTAGCTTTGAATGATGTTGCATTGCTGTGTAATGATGGTGCATGAACTTATTGAATCATATTCTTGAATGCATATGGTTATTTTTATGAATTTCCATCATATACCTATGAGCTAAAGGTTGGAAAATGTAAATAGTTTTAGTCTTCATAATTGTCAATGTACTCAAGTAATTACCTATATTTTGTAGGTTTTATCCATGTCAAGAAATTACTTGTAAACGAATTCTTAAAACATAAAAACAACCAATGGCGAGAACATAAAATATACACAGATATTTTCTCCTTGAACCCAAAATCAAGAAAACCATGTTTATTTTTCATTATATTCCTTTCGATGTTACAATACATATATATAAATGACGAAGCATTCATAAACTTCAATCCATTAACCTCGGATTAGAAAATACTATGGGCAAAAAACCATCATGCCTAAACCATGCACGTGAACCATGCACAAAACCATCGGTAGGTCTGCCCACTATCTTTGGGTCCACCTCCCATCCTTGGGTCTTCCCAACTTGGGGCCTAAGGCTAGTCGTTGAAATAATATAACACATACCCAAAATATTTTATGTTACAAGAAAAAGAAGAAAGAAAAATATTATTTTAAGAATGGGTTTAATGCTCCATTTTGATGGTCATCTAGATCAAATATGTTCTTCATGCTTCTAAGGTTTTTCATGTCAAAATAATAATTATGTTTAGTCAATAGAGTCCTTTTCAATTGTATAATACCTTTTTGGGCAAGTTGTAACATGTAAAAGAATTTATTTTAAGTCAAGAAAGCCAAAATAAGCCTCCTAGCACAAGTCAACCCTACTAGAAATAAGTTGGCCTAGAGAGGGGTAATTTACCCTCACAGGAAGCCTATATATATAAGGAACTTCAACCTCATTTGGTACTCACACACAAGTTTGATTTGAAATAGAAGAAGGATGAAATAAGAATAAAGAGAGAAGGAAAGAAGGAGAAAATAGAAGTGAATGAAGAAGACTTTAATCTTGGACTCTCTCTCTCACACATGTGAATTAGGGTTTTTGTTCTACTGCAAGGGGGTCGAAAATTGTAGGCCAAAATTCTAAAGTTACTGCAGGTCTGAATTTCTGAGATAGAGGGTCGAAATCTCAGATTGGAGAATGTTTGAAGAGGGATGACTCTTGTTGACTAGAGTTGACTTTTGTCATCTTGGAAGGGATTTATTGAAGGGCTTACTTGTTTTTAGGAGGAGGTCTTAGTCTTGAGGTTTGGGTCCTGGTTTTCTCATTTGAATCAGTTTCTATAAGAAGAGAAGAGATTTTTTCTAGGTTTTCCCCTTGGAGGGGTTTTTCCCTGGCTTGGAGCCTATATCTTATGACCATTGTCGTTATTGTTTTTCTCTTGATAATTGTTTGATGAAAATATCTAATAAAGAAACATAAGAAGATAAATAAAGCTCATAAATAATTTTGTTTTTTTGCTAAGTAAAAGTAATCTATTAAAAAGAAAATAAAAGGTATTTACAAAGGTGTTCTGGCTGTGAAGGAAAACAACCTATCTCAGTTTGCTGCAAAAAAGCTAGATCTAGGTCTTCCCCAACAGAGGGGAAACTAGTCTGAAAGTGAAAAAAGAAGACACCACTGAAAATTTTCCACAGTTTTTTCCACATTGTAACCCCCGCTACTCCCCTTGAGAATAGCCAACCACCTACAAAATCTATAGGGCATCCTCTTGGGAACGCCCCTGTGTACAAAAAGAGGAAGGATATACCAGGAGTTAAGTGAAGTGCCACCTGGCATTCGAGACTTTGGCAGTGAATTCCTCCGTGGCAGGTTCCTCCACTATCGGGCAACTCCAGTCATCTGGGTTATCTGGCGTAGTTTGGCCCTCGTTCTGCTGCTTGTATTCTCTGCTACATGCTTCTGGCTGCGGGTTCAGCTTGTCCATCTTGCACTCTTCCAAAACTTGCTTGTCATTCTGAGGTTCCAAATCCGACGACGAGCTTTCAACGACATTCTTCCCTTTCCATTTGGTCTGACTAGCCTGACCTTCATGCTCTTCTTCCTTGTCTTTGTTATGACTCGGGCCCTCTCTATGCATCTCGTTCAAGGAAAAAGTCATCGGGAAACTATGCTCGACTTCCTCAGAAAAGGACATGGAGATAGTGGCAGTAATTATTGGCTTATTGAGAGTGCTTCTGAAATGGAATTGTATGGTATGGGGAGTGTGGTGCACGGGTAGAGGGAAGGGAGCCGAGCGTAGGCCTGCTCTACCACAACCACTTCTTGTATGAGGATAATGGGGGTTTTCCGCTGAAGAAGACAGAGAATCTGAGATGCTTCGCCTCCTGGTCTGAGGCCGAGAGCTGCTGCCCCGCGAGCTGCCCCGTCTGCTGATCAATCGGTGGTGAACCATGATGGAGTGAAGGACAGAGATGGAGTGAAGAACTGAGAGAGTGCCTGGGTAATTGGATGGGGGATTTAAAGGGGAATTGGGAGAAAATGGAGGCAGCGTCGTAGCAGTTGCAAGGCAGAAACACGTAGCATACCAAAACAAAACTTTACCATGCCAGTAGAGTGCCAGAGGCTTCCATCCGCTTCCAGTGCTGTCCCTGTATTTAACATCATTCGCCCTTTCTCGAATGGCACCCGCCATAACTCCAACATTGAAGAGGGCCGAGACCCAACTCAGGCTAGTGCATGCGGAGGCGATGGAGAAATCTGAGTACAGGCTGTGCATATCACAGCTACCTGACGTGAACCCGAGTGAGATCCAGTGCCGCTGTTTAACCTTCGTCCAACAATTAACCAGGTGGTACAGGGCTAGCAGGTGTCGACCCACTCTGCCGCACCCCTGTCCCGTCACATTAACTGTCGGTGTAAGCACCCGCATTTGGGGGTTCACAAACAATTATTAAGGTTAAGGAGAATTTGAATTAATAGCTGCCCTACTGCATTCTCCAACACTAAATGCCTAATTTTTTTCTGTTTACTATGGAGTGTATTCTAGGTTTAATACCTTATTAATGGCTCCAAATCATAGGATGGAACACCCTCTTTCATGTGTTGAAATAAGAGGTCGATTCCCTGATTTTTTCCTAAGGAATGGGTTATTCCCATGTTTATTCCGAGTCTGCAAACTTATATAAATACCTATGTATGGAAAGAAATACAATCTCTATTAAAAGAAATTGAATGCCTATACTAAAACAATTTAATCATCATGCCTTATTTTATAAACTTCAAGCTCAAGAGGGGTATCCCTATTTTCACACACACACACACACACACACACACACACACACACACACACACACACACACACACACACACACACACACACACACACACACATCTATTATGGGGAAAAATCAATAATTTTGATTAAGGATAACAAAAATTACATTCTATAAACACACAATAGTGTGTATGCAGTTTAGTTAGTCCATCATGCCCTTCATGTTGAAATATGTAACTAGGTTTGATCTGTTGGACATTTTATGGGTTATAGGTGGCTGTGTAAGTGTTGGAATTGATGTCAAACAAGGGTCAACATGATTATTTGGTGTTTGGATTGATATCCATGGTAGCTGCAGGCTTCTTGTAGAGAATCATCATAGTAGTAGGCTTACGGAAGAAGCCATAAAATGAGCATCATGGCAGTTGGTGTTCAACTGGAAAAAAAGTCAATGGGTAGAGAAGTTTGTAGTCACCTTCCAAGTATCATAAGGGATCAAAGCCTATATCAGACCATACCGATTGGAAAGTACTCTGAATAATCTTTCCAACGATATTGTTGGCATTATGATACGGGTAGGACACAAGTGTTTTCCTTGATGGCAACTCTCTCAGATGAAAGATCACAGTATAGCAGGTAAACATCAAGAATGAAGAAAGAAAGGTATACGTAGGTTCACCATTGACCAAGTCGCGTATACATGCAAGTTCAATGTATACAAAGTCACGTATACAAAAAGGTATATGCAGGTTCACTATATACCAAGTCACGTATACACATAGGTTCACTATTTACAAAGGTGCGTATAACGTACACATGCACTTTCACAGAAGGAAAGGCGCGTACATGTTGGAAAACTAAGTTTTGGTCCGTGGTATTTGGACCATGGTATTTGGTCCGAGGTATTGACCCCAAGTATTGGGTCCAAGGTATCAGTCCTACGTGGTTTTAGACCATGGTATTGAGAGAGGCCTAAACCTATATAAGGAGAAGAAGACCATTAGGGAAAAGTGTAAGTGTGAAAGTGATGAATATATGATGAAGTGTGAGATATAGTATGCAAGTTATGGGTATGTGATGCTAAAGATGCACCTATGTGGCGAATGAAGGTTGATGGACTGAGATCATGAAGACTAAAATGCATTATCATTATATGAAAATTGCAGCGAAGGTATAGGTAATTATTTTCAGATTTGTACGCTGGTTCCCTTTGGTGAAAGGGCATATACACGCTGGTTCGACACAACCAAGTAGTGTATACATTATGAGATTTGATATTTGAGGTTGCTGTTCGTTCTAGTGGTTGTTGCAAAGTTCTGGGTTCTGCTCTGTGTTCTGGTGATTGTGTTTTGACGACAGGGTTTTAGTGATTCAATTGTTGGGTGATTTAGAGATTGATGATGCAGATATAGTTGATGGTTGTATTGCAGTGGTGATTGATTTTGTATTGATGGATCCAGTCTGAAAATTTATGAAACGTGGTCCCTAGAAGAAAAGAAAAGGTTGTAGCCTTCTGTAGGCCGACGCCTATGTACTAGTAAATATATCGGCTAGTACAAGAGCTAGGGGGTTGTAGCTCCCTTCCAGTAGAAGCTGGAGAATGAGAGAAGGTTGTAGCCTTCTGCAAGTGGGTGCCTACGTACTGGTATGAGTCTGCACCAGTTCAAGATTGTAAACAGGTTTTTCTTATCTTAAAGAAAACAGCAACAGGTGGTTTTTGTCCCGCATTGGGTTTCCACCTTATATCATGGTGTTCATATGTGTCTCTTATGTGTGATGATCTGTTCTATTTTTACTGCACCTGGTTACTATTTATATGGTTAATGATGTTCTGATGCACTGATTAAAGATCAAGATATGATGAATTAACTGAATCATAAGTTTGCTGGATATATGCTAGTTGCATTAAACAAAGTTGCGTGTACACATGAGTTCCCTTAATTGAAGTAGCGTATATGAATCTTATTATGGAAATGAAAAAGTTATTGATTTGCTAATGCTGATTCACTCCCCTGCTCTCCGTATTATTTCCAATAGATATGCGGAGGTCCAAAAATGGACTTCTGGATCAAAAGTTATGGTTTGCTCAATTTTCAAGGATTAAAGCCTCAAGAAGGAAAGAATATTAGTGATCACATATCGAAGGTCCAAAGATATCGACGATCGTATATCGAAGGTTCAAAGAAGAACGCATATTGGTGATCACATATCAGAGGTTAGGAAAATTGGCTCATCACAACATCAGAGGTCCAGAGAAATCGACGATTGCATACCAGAGGTTTAGAGGTATTGACGATGACATATTAGAGGTCCTGAGATATCAGATCATAGACACATCGGAAGGTCAACGAATCAGAGAATCACAACTTCTTAAGGTGACAACCTTTAAAAAGTTGCAATATGCATAATGTGTCGATAATGTTAAAAAGCGATGGAGAACTACAATAAAGATTAACAAAGGATTTCATTGCAAAACCAAAGGATGATGAGCCTTTTTCTCTCTCCTCTAGTAGGACACATGGTGGCATATGATTGGTCCCGATAAGCTACTGTGGCATCCAATGTTAGAATGATGTGGCAGTACAACAGGACATGTGGAAGGCAGTTCTGGAATTTTGAGGGGCCTAAGGGGGAAAATATGGGTGACACGTGTCACCACTAAGGAAGTTCCATGTGGAGTGATGACGTCATATCGAAGGTTGGCATATTGGAGGTTGAGGATGCTGGCAATTTATAATAGTTGGCAATTGAAAAAGTGCTGATAAGGGGGCTCCAATAATAGGGCTAGAAGACGGTCGAGAAGAACTTATAAAACCAAGGGTGCTAAGCTCTTAATAAAGGAAAAATGACCCCTTGGCAGGAACACAATACTTAGCGCCTTAAGGCTAAGCCTTTAGTCATCAAACCCAGTCCCATGGAGGAATATTAAAAGGGGCTAAACAAAAGGGGCCAAGGACATCAAAAATTTGTTTTTGTTATGTATTTAAGAATAAAAGTCCCGATGAGTAAAAGCTCCAATATAAAACTATTGCAATAATACAAGTCATATTGGGCTTCGATAGTGTAATACAGAGAGTTAAAGGCATATGGGTTGGTAGCTGCAAGATTCAATGTGGGAACAAAGGAGTTGGTCTTAGGAATAAATGGTGACTGTCAGAAAAAATCTGAGAGAAGGCAACAAGGACAATGGTCCATAGAGAAGCCATGTCGAAGTCCTGTGAAAACATGAGTAGGCATGGGGAGTCTCAGTGGAGTGTGCAGGTGGACTAAGATTAAATTCTCAGCATGAAGAGTCACACAGTGAAATGGTGAAGTGAATGAAGCCCATTCTTATGTTTTGATGTAGTGACATAATTAGTAAAAATGTGATGCAACATAAGAATGGAGTGCCATGCTAGGAGTAGACTCTCGAGAAGTGTGGAAGGTGAAAGAGACAACATTGAGCTTAGTGTAACATAGGAACAAAACTCAGAATTTCCATTGCGCTAATGGGGAATATAGTATCGTTGTGTATGTTCTGAGGGGAGTTGAGAATATGCGTGAGAGTATGGAGCTGTGAGAGGACTTTGTCTGATAGTGAAATAAGAGAAGTGAGAGTGCTGTGTGGAGAATGGAGGGGGTAGTGCTGAGGAGATGTCAAGGAAGAGCCCTTGGCAGTGAAGGCAGAGCATAGAGGAAGTGTTGCTGTGAGCAACATGAGGACATTTGCTGCAAGTGAGCACAAAGGGCATAATTCAGGAGTCAAACCTGTGACAAAAATTGTTTGGTATTTTAAATGTATAACTGTATGCCTCTATTTTTAGTTCGAAAATTGTATGAAATAGTAGAATAGTTGCAAGGGTAGGTTAGTGCCTACATAATGAAGAAGTTGGTGCCTCTTGGCAAATTGGTGCTTTCTAACCAAAGGCAGGTTGGTGCCTCTTGGAAAGTTGGTGCTTGCTAAAAAAATGGTGTCGGTACCTCCTATAAGTGGGTGCTTGCAAACAAACAAATGTAAGTAAGTGGGTGCTTAATTTACATCATAAACAAACAACAAATTTGTGGTTTTTTCCCTTTGGATTTCCACGTGAAAACATTGTGTCAAATGTGTGATGCTCATGTGATTGTTGTTTGAATATGTGTGCCTCAAATATTTTTGTTTAAATTATTTGTGAATGAATGATATCACAAGCTAAAGATTATAAGAAGAGACTATAAGCATTAAAATAAAAAGAAAAATAAGTTTCTTAATTACTAATCCACCCCCCGCTCTGAACAATTCCTTATTTCAACAATTGGTATAACGCATATGTTCCTTCAGTAAGAGTTTAAACACTAGAAGATAGATCTATAAGGAATTATGTCTAGGAAAGAGGGTCAAGAAGCTTACTCAAGTAGAATACCAGTCTTTGATGGGACCAACTATGCTTTTTGGAAAGTGAGAATGCAAGCCTATCTAATGTCCCTACGAGTAGATGTCTAGACTTCAGTACTAGTAGACTACAATGTCCCTGATATTCCTCCCACTGATGCAGATGGAAAAAAATTATATCTGAGCAGTGGTAAAGGCAAACATGTCATTCTCACTAGTCTTATTCAATCAGAACTTATAAAAGTTATGCATTGTAAGTATGCTAATGAATTGTGGGTAAATCTTAACTAATGTCATGAAGGAGATGACAAAGTCAAGCGAGTGAAACTTCAAACTTTCATAATGAGATTTGAAAGCTTGAGAATGAATGAGAATGAAAGCATAACAGAATACTACCTCAGAGTTGATGAAGTGATTAATATGATTAGAGGACTTGGTGAAGAAGTCGAGGAAGAGATGATCATTCAGAAAATATTAAGATCTCTACCCATGAGATTTAATGCCAAAATCTTAGCTATTGAGAAAATGGTTCATTTAAAGGATCTGAAGATGGATTAGATGCATGGTACTCTCATAGCCTATGAGATGAGAGTAGGAATAGAAAATTCTGAACCAAAGGAAGTGGTGTTCAAAGTATCTAGAAAGGGCAAGGAGCACAAAGATCATCAAGGTTTCTTCAACTGTGAACCTGATCGGGAGTTGGCTCAACTAGCCAGAAAACTGAAGCGTGGCCCAGGAAAATATAAAGGGGAGTTTTGCTTCAAGTGTTTCAACTATGGAAGAGTTGGAAATTTCTCTTCCAATTTTCCTCATAAAGAAAAGGCTGAAATGGAAGAGGATCTGAAATTCGGAAAAGAGTCTCAGATACATCAAAAGAAAAATCCCTATAAGAAGAAGGGGTTCTACTCCAAATAAGATATCTCAGCATCAGAGTTAGACTGTGAATACTCATCAAAGAATGAGATAGGTAAGTATCTTCTTATGGTCTTTGAAACAAACTCCAAAAAACAAGGTATTATGGACTCTAAAGAGGAAGAATAAGGGGTAGTAGACCTTGAAGGGGAACTTATCAGTGCCATCGATGAATTAAAGAAAGAAATGAAGAAGAATAAGAAGTTGAAGGAACAATTAAATCTTGCAGAGGAAGGTATGTATAACTTCGATAATGAGGAGTATGCCTATCAAAAAGAAAAGCTTGAAGAAGCTATCAAGAGTAAGGAAAATATAGTCCTTTTACTGAAAGAAAACCAAAGAAACTATGAGAGACTGGAAGAGGAGAAAAGCAGTTGAAATAAGAGATGCTTAAATTAAAAAGGGAAATGAGCTCACAGATATGAAAAGATGCTACTCTATCTTTGAAAGTTGAGCTGGAGGAGGCCAAACGAAAAGAAGAGATTCTTCAAGACTTGATTCAAGAATTGGAAGAGAATTGTAAGAGTCTTGAAGCAGAATTTTTCTCTCTAAGAACCGATCTTGAGAAGATAGAGGTTGAGAAGGTTCTAAATGAAAAGTTGTTGAAGGGATAAGGAAACTAGATGAGATCCTGAATAGTTAAAGGCATTCAGGAATCAAAACCAGTCTAGGATACTCTAAGACACAAGAATCTTCTATTGGGAATATAAATTTCAGGTCCGCAATTTTCGAAGAACCACATATTCATGAGAAGAAGCATCATGAAAGAATTAGTGAAGACAAAAGAGCAACTAGACAAAGGGGAGATCGTCAATGGAGAACATACCAATCAATCAGATGACCAAGGTATTTTCTTGCTCAATCTCATAATTATTTTAACAATAGGCATGCCAATTTGTTTTACGGTCACTGGTATAGGTGTCATATCTTTGGACATAAAGTCATTGATTGTAGAAGGATCAAAGTTGAAAGAGATGAAAATCCTAGATATAATACGCACTAGATTTCTAAGTCTCAAGATTCCTCTCTTAAAAATCAAAATGTTTTCTCTCCCTTACTAAGTGAAGTAGAATGCTTCAAATGTAATAATTTTGGGCACAAAGCAAGTGAGTGCAGATGCAGGGTTGAACACCTATATAAGTCCCAATATGATAGACACTCAGCTATCTAGAAGGATAATGGGATCTGGAAATGAAAGACTAAATAAAGCATGTAATGTGGACTTGATTTATCATCTCATAACCAAGGAAATAGATGGTATGTGGATAGTGGTTGTTTCAAACATATGACTCGGGACAAAATAAAATTTATGTCGCTTAACGAAAAGGACAAAGGAAAGAATGTCATCTTTGGAAACAATGCTCCAGCAAGAGTCAAGGGTAAAGGTGTAGTGAGTCTTGATTAAAAAAAGAAGCACAAAATGTGTTGTATGTATAAGGTCCCAAACACAATCTGCTCAGGGTTAGCTAAATGTGTGATAATTGCTATGATGTGACCTTTCAATCTAAATACCGTGAGATCCGCAACATAAAGAATGGAAAAATGGTGGGAAAAGCAATTAAAACCCACAATAATGTATATGTGTTTGACAATTCCAGAGTTAACTTCTATTTAAGCAAAACAAGTGAAGCACTGTTGTGGCACAAGTGGTTTAGGCATATGAATTTTGATAGTTTGATAAAATTAAGCAATATGGGAGTAGTGAAAGGATTACCAAGACTGTCGAAGCCCGATAGAGTAATCTGCAAGTCATGTCAGTTTGGAAAGCATACTAGGACTCATTTCAAATCAAAAGAGTTCTCCTCATCTGGATCTCTGGAGCTCACTCACATAGACATTTGTGGCCCAACCAGAGAAAAAAACCTCAAAAGGGGAGAGGTATTTTATATTTCTCATTGATGATTTCACTAGAGCCACTTAGATTGTCCTCTTAAAATAAAAGTCGGAATAACTCAAGCATTTCAAGAAGTTTAAAGCTCAAGTAGAAAATGAGAAAGATTTAAAGATAAAATGCTTAAGATCAGACGGGGGGGAGTACACCTCAAGAGAATTTGAGGAATTCTATGAAGAGCATGGCATTAGGAGGCAGTACTTAGTGGATAGGAATCCTCAACAAAATGGAGTAGTAGAGAGGAAGAATAGAAAAATCCAGGAAATGGCCAGAGCAATGTTAGATGAAGCAGTAGTGTCTCACAACTTATGGGGAGAAGCAACCCAAGCAACACTATATCTGTCAAATAGAACTCGACTGAGGCCTAATAGTGATAAAACTGCCTATGAGTTATGGAAGGGAAGACCTGCATCAATTAAACACCTCAAGGTGTTTGGAAGCTAGTGCTTCATTAAAAGGAACGAAAAGAACCATGGGAAGTTTGATTCACGCGCCAATGAAGGGATATTGTTTGGATGTTGTATTCAAAGAAAAGGATATAAGTGTTACAACAAGTGGACAAGGAAGATTGAGAATTGCATCGACATAGTAGTTTATGAAGTAGATTCACAACCTAAATCCTCTAAAAGTGATATTAGCTCAGATGATGAAGAAAGCTCAGACTTGAGGTCTGCCAATCTGAATGAAATAGATTCAGACAATGAAGTTGAGGAAGTAGGCATGTCTTCAAGGCCAAAGACACCCTCTAGGTATGTACAGAAGGAACAACCTAAGAGTCAGATTCTTGGAGATCAAATACAGGGTGTACAGATTAGAAGGAAACTTTTGGGAAGTACAAGTTATGCAAATTTGGCTCTACTATCATAGATAGAACCCAAGAACCACTATCAAGCAAGTGAAGGTAAGTTCTGGGTGAAAGTCATAAATGAGGAACTTGACCAGATTGAAAAGAATGATACATGGGAGATTTTTCCAAGATTGAGCGAGAAAAGTGTCATTGGAACTAAGTGGGGTTTCAAGAAAAAACTGAATGAAGAGGGTCAAGTAATCGGGAACAAAGCTCATTTGGTATGCAAAGGGTATGCCCAAATAGAAGGGGTAGATTTTGAAGAAAAAGTTTCATCATTATTTCAACAGGAAGCTATAAGAATCTTTCTTGCTCTTTCCATCCACAAGAATATCAAGGTATAACAGATGGATGTGAAGTCTGACTTTCTCAATGGAGATTCAGAAGAGGAGGTTTACATTGAGCAGCCAAAAGGATTTATGCTCTCCTCTGATGAAAGGCTTGTATACAAACTAAAGAAGGCCCTATATGGTTTAAAACAAGCCCCTAGAGCTTGGTATGAAAGGCTGGATAGGTATCTTCAGCAACAAGGGTTTAAGAAAGGCACAATCGACAATAATCTTTATGTTAGGTCCCTATACTACTAGTGTAACCCCTTATTGTTATTAGTACAACCCCCTGATTATATTTTTGTGCCCATGTAGTCCCGATATTGTTATTATTGTGCCTTATAGAAGCCCACTATTGTTATTATTGTGCCCTTACATTATTATTGTTATGTCGGCTCTGATTATATTATGACCCCTTAGACTCCTATATATAGAAAGGAGGTCTTTTCATTTGTATCATCTAAGAATTGTTCATTTTTGGAATGTAAAGGAGGTTGCCCCCTCAAAGAGGCTTATTTCTAAGGCATTGATCTATCTTTTCTATATTTTTGTGAGCTGGTTTCATAACATTTGGTATCAGAGCTTTGGATTCTAGGATTTTCGCTGCTCCAAACAGGTCGTCGTGGATTTGTCGCTATAACTTTATTTTTGTGATGTTTCATAAGCTAAAAATAAAACCCATTTGAGAAGAAATTGCGCTGACCCTCGGGTCTGAATTTCAAAGCTTGTCTCGCTATATTTTCGGAGATATGATCTGAGGAAGTTATAGTTTTTGCAAGATCCAGAATTTCATCTAAAACAGGTCATTGTGGAATTTTCGCTATAATGTTTTCACTATGAAGTTTAAGAAGCTAAAAAAAAAATCCATTTAAGAAGAAATTGGTCTGAAACATGTGTCTGAATTTCAGATCTTGTCTCACTATATTTTCGGGTATATGATCTGAGGAAGTTAGGGTTTTTTGAAACTCCTGAATTACATCTTAAATAGGTGACCTTGGGAAAATCGTCATAACTTTCTCTCTCAGCATCAGATTGAAATTTCATAAAAATTTATGGAAAGAGGACGGACTATAGTATTGTTTGTGTATTTTTCAAATCCGAAGATCAAAACAGTGACACATGGCATGTCAAACAAGTTCGATATTCTTAAAAGGTGTATAATCAGGTAATCTTGGGAGATTGTGCATAACTCTTTCTTGGAGAATCCAATTTTGATTAGACTGGTGGCATTGGAAAGAGAACGTAGAGGACTATTGCGGGTCACAATTTCAGAATTGGAGGATCCGAAATTACAGAGTTACAATCAATTCAAGATCGAGCTCCTAAAATCAAGAAAAAGCGAGATGAGGAAGTTTGATGACAAGGATCCGGTAAATTGGATACTACAGATGGAGAAATATTTTGATCTACATGGTGTATCACTGTTACAAAAGGTATATATTACATCTAATTATCTAGAACCAGATCAATTTTTATGGTATAAAGGGATTTGTTCTCGTAAGCCACTTGTCACGTGATCAATTTTCATGGAGTAAATGATAGCACATTATGAGGATACTAAGAGAAACACCTTCTTTAGCTAATTGATAAATATCAAACAAAAGTGTTCAATGGAAGAGCACATTGAGGACTTTCAAAAATTGAATATAAGGGAAAATGATATTCCAGAGAAGCAGAGGATTGATGTCTCCATAAGGACTTTAAAGGATAATATTCAACACGAGGTTCATCTTTGGGAACCTGATTCATTGGAGAAGGCATTCAGGTTGACAAGAAAAGTGGAAAGAAAAATTATGGAAATAAAGAATTCTACCCCTCATAACTATAAACATGGAAGTTTTGTTTCTCCTAGCCTTCCACAACCTACAAGGGTGACACCATAACAATTGGAAGAAAAAAGAGAAAAGGGCTTTGTTACAATTGTGATAACAAATACATTAAAGGTCATAAGTGTGCTGAGAAGAAATTATTTTACATAGATTATGAAGAGGAGGAAGAAACAGATCAAGAAACATCAAAAGAAGAGGTTATACACCAGGAACCAACCCCAGAGAAATAAGAAATGAATCTGACCACATCTTGTAAAGAATTGGAAATAATTACCACTCCTCAAACTCTCAAGATAAAAGAACATATCGGGAAGAAAAAGGTTCAAGAAGTGAAAGATCACATCGAGAAAGAAGAAATGAATCCTAGAATATCTTGTAATGCATTTGCCGGAATTACCACTCCTCAAACTATCAAGATAGAAGGACATATGGATAAGAAAAATGTTCAAGAAGTGAAAGATCACATCGAGCATCAAGAAATGAATCCGACCATATCTTGTAATGCATTGGAAGAAATTACCACTCAAACTCTCAAGATAGAAGGACATATCAAGAAGAAAAAGGTTCAAGCAATGAAAGATCAAATCAAGCATCAACAACAAGTTCTCCAACTTTTAAAGGATAACACCACTTTGGTGTAGAATCGAATGAAATAAGAGGCAAAACAACATCGCAGTGAAAGAAGTTTTGATGTAGGCGATTGGGTATTTTTACGGCCACATCTCAAGCAAAATATTGATGAGAAGGAAATGTTGGAAATACTACATGCACTTTAGAAATGGAAACCTTACCTAATGGGAAGACGCTTCAAGGTAAAACTGGATCATGATAGTCTGAAATACTTTTTAGAACAAATATTATCTTTAGAAGAAAAGAAAAAATGGGTCACAAATATGTTGGGTTATGATTTTTAAATCATCTACAAAAACGGCAAGCCAAATGTTGTTGCAGATGCACTCTCAAGAAGGGATGAGGATGTGGAAGCATTGCTTTGTGTTATTTCTATTATCCAACCAGATTGGATAAATGAAGCAAGGGATGAATGGAAAAAGGATGAAGAATTTTCGTCACTCATTCAAAAGTTGCAGAAGATCCCAGTTCAAACAATATTGCCAGAACTTGACGAGGAAGGAAAAATCATATTGGAACCTGGAGCAATCATAGAAATAATAACCCAACATCTACGAATTTGATCAATTTTAGAGTATCCCATCAAGTGGAAGAACTTACCCGCTGAAGATTCAACATGGGAGGACAATAATTTATACAGAAGCATCAAGAACTACTCAAGCATTGAGGACAACACTTTTTGAAGGAGAGGGGCATGTTAGGTCCCTGTACTACTAGTGTAACTCCTTATTGTTACTATTACAACCCCCTGATTATATTGTTGTGCCCATGTAGTCTCGATATTGTTATTATTGTGCCCCATAGAAGCCCACTATTGTTATTATTGTGTCCTTACATTATTATTGTTATGTCGGCTCAGATTATATTATGACCCCTTAGACTCCTATATATAGAAATGAGGTCTTTTCATTTGTATCATCTAAGAATTGTTCATTTGTGGAATGTAAAGGAGGTTTCCCCCTCGAAGAGGCTTATTTCTAAGGCATTGATCTATCTTTTCTATCTTTTTGTGAGGTGGTTTCATAACAATGTATAGACTAGAAGGAAACTTTTGGGAAGTACAAGTTATGCAAATTTGGCTCTACTATCATAGATAGAACCCAAGAACCACTATCAAGTAAGTGAAGGTAAGTTCTGGGTGAAAGTCATCAATGAAGAACCAGATTGAAAAGAGTGATACATGGGAGATTTTGCCAAGACAGAGTGAGAAAAATGTCATTGGAACTAAGTGGGGTTTCAAGAACAAACTGAATGAAGAGGGTCAAGTAATCAAGAAAAAAGCTCATTTGGTATGCAAAGGGTATGCCCAAATAGAAGGGGTAGATTTCGAAGAAAATGTTTCACCATTATTTCAATTGGAAGTTATAAGAATCTTTCTTGCTCGTTCCATCCACAAGAATACCAAGTTATAACAGATGGACGTGAAGTCTGACTTTCTCAATGGAGATTTAGAAGAGGAGGTTTACATTGAGTAGCTAAAAGGATTTATGCTCTCCTCCGATGAAGGGCTTGTATGCAAACTAAAGAAGGCCCTATATGGTTTAAAACAAGCCCCCAAAGCTTGGTATGAAAGGATGGGTAGGTATCTTCAACAACAAGGGTTTAAGAAAGGCACAATTGACAATAATCTTTATGTAAAATTTGAAGGCAAACATCTACTGATAGTGGTTGTGTATGTGGATGATATAATATTTGGCAGTGATGTGGAACAATTGGGGCATCAATGTGAAAATTGTATGTAGACATAGTTTGAAATGTCCATGATTGGAGAACTGCCCTTCTTTTTGGGCCTGTAAATTACTTAGTCTCAACAAGGTGTGTTTATATACCAATTCAAATATCTCAAGGAAACTTTGAAGAAATTTGGAATGGAAGATTGCAAACCTGTCAGCACACCCATGACCACAGGTTGTAAGTTGTGCAAAGAAGATGGAAAAAAACCGGTAAATTAGATTGAATACACGTCAATGATAGGAAGCTTACTGTATCTGACAACTTCAAGGCCATACATCATGCAAGCAGTAGGGATTGTTGCTAGATTTCAGGCTTTTCCATGAGAACGTCATATTGTTCCTGTCAAGAGGATCTTCAATTATCTTCAAGGTACAACAAAGTATGGAATGTGGTATGTTAAGAGTGCATATTTCTAGTTGAAAGCCTATAGAGATGCAAATTGGGCTGGAAGTCTTGATGACAAGAAGAGTACTTATGGTGCAAATTTCTTCTTGGGTGAATGCTTGGTGTCATGGGTCAGCAAGAAACAGGGCTCAATCTCTTTATCGACTGCTGAAGCAGAGTATATTGCTGTTGCTACGTTTTGTATGCAGATTCCATGGATGAAGCAAACCTTGAAATATATACAGGTAAAGTTGTTTGATCCCATTCCAATAATGTGTGACAACACAAGTGCCATCATCATCTACAAAAACCCTGTCATGTATTCAAAGACTAAGCATATTCCTATCAAGTTTCATTTCTTGAGGGAACAGGTTGTAGCCAACATTATTAAACTTGAATATGTACCCACTAAAGAGAAGTTGGAAGATACCTTTACCAAGAGATTGGCAAGGGAACCTTTTTTAGTATCTCAGGCAGTAGATAGGAGTTGTGACTCCTCCCTCAAAATGACTTCATTTTGGTAAGTGGTGGAAGCTACTTAACATGTGGAATTCATGGGAGAGCAGATTACAAAGGTTCATGGGGAGTTCTTGTGAATTATTCTTTGCCACTGATGTCAAAAGGGGATAAAATTGGCATCAGAGTAGACTGTGCCAAGCCCGAGGGAGAGCTTATGGTGTTGCCATCAATGCCAAAGGGGGATATTGATGGACCTTTGATGGCGTATAGGTGGTGGTGTAATTGTTGGAATTGATGTCAAACAAGGGTCAACATGATGATTGGGTGTTTGGATGGAACTCCATGGTAATTGCAAGCTTCTTGTAGAGAATCATAATAGTAGCAGGCTTGCTGAAGAAGCTATAAAATGATCATCATGGTAGATGGTATTCAACTAGCCAAAGAGTCAAAGGGAAGAGAAGTTTGCAGTCACCTTTTAAGCAACTAAAGGACTCAAAGCCTATATTAGACCCTCCCCATTGGAAATTTCTCTAAATAAGCTTTCCAACAATATGTGAAAGTCCAAAAATGGACTCCTAGATCAAAAGTTATGGTTTGCTGAAGTTTCAAGGATTAAAGCCTCAGGAAGGAAAGAATATTGGCGATTGCATATCGGAGGTTCAAAGATATCGATGATTGCATATTGGAGGTTTAGAGAAGTAGGCATATTGAAGATCACATATCATAGGTGAGGAAAATTGGTGCACTACAACATCTAACATCCAGATAAATCAATGATCACGTACTAGAGAACTAGAGGTATCGGTGATTGCATATCAGAAGTCCTGAGATATCAGAGCATCGACACATCGGAAGGTCGGCGAATCAGAGAATCGAAACTTCTTAATGTGAAAACCTTTAAAAAGTTTGCGATATGCATAATGTATCGATAAGGTTAAAATTTGTTGGATTACTCCAATAAAGATTAACAAAGGATTCCATTGCAAAACCAAAGGAGGATAGGCCCTTTTCTCTCTCCTCTAGCAGGACACTTGGTGGCATATGATTGGTCCTGATAAGCTACAGTGGCATCCGACGTCAGCATGTGTGGTGGTATGACAGGACATGTGGAAGGAAATTTTGGCATTTTAAGGGGCCTAAGAGGGAAAATCTGGGTGACACGTGTCACCACTAAGGAAGTGCCATGTCAAGGGATGACGTCATATCGGAGATTGCCATATCGGAGGTTGAGGATGTCGCCATTTCATAACAGTTGCAAATTGAAAAAGTGCCGATAGGGGGGCTTTGATATTAGGGCTGACACATGGCCGAGAAGGACTTATAGAACCAAGGGCAGTAAGCTATTAACAAAGGAAAAATGGCCCTCAGGCATTAATAAAATTCCCTAACGCCTTAAGGCTAACCCTCCGGTAACCGCTATGAGTCCCATGGAGGAAAATAGAAAGGGGATAAACAAAAGGGGCCAAGGACATTAGAACTTTGTTTTCGTAATGTCTTAAAGAAAAAAAGACCCGATGAGTAAAATCTCTGATAAAACACTACTGCAATAATACAAGACATATTGGGCTTCGATAGTGTAATACAGAGAGTTAAAGGCATACGGGTGAGAAGTTGCAAGATTCAATGCATGAACAAAGGAGTTGGTCTTAGGAATAAGTGATGATTGTCAGAAAAACTCTGAGACAAGGCAACACAGACAATTTTCCATAGAGAAGCCATGAGTAGGCATGGGGAGTCTCAGTGGAGTGTGCAGGTGGAATAAGATTAAATTCTCAGCGTGGTGAGTCACACAATGCGATGGTGAAGTGAACGAAGCCCATTCTTATGTTTTAATGCAATGAAAAAATTAGTAAAAAAGTGATGCAACATAAGAATGGAGTGCCATGCCAGGAATGCACTCTTGAGAAGTGTGGATGGCGATAGAGACACCATTGAGCTTAGTGTAGCACAGGAACAGAACTCAGAATTTCCATTGAGCTATTGGGGAATATAGTATTTTTATGTATGTTTTGATGGGAGTTGAGAAGATGTGTAAGAGTATTGAGCTGTGAGTGTAGCGCATAGTGATAAAAAGGTTGAAGCACCTGAGGGGACTTTGTTTGATAGTGCAACAAGAGCAATGAGAGTGATGTGTGGAGAATGGTGAGGGTAGTGCTGAAGAGAAGTCAATGAAGAGCCCTTGACAGTCAAGGCAAAGTGCAATGGAAGTGTTGTTGTGAGTAGCAGGAGGAGATCTGCTGCAAGTGAGCATAGAAGGCAGGATGCAGAAGTCAAATATGTGAACAATAATTGTTTGGTATTTTACTTGTATAATTGTATGCCTCTGTTTTCAGTTTGAAAAGTGTATGAAATAGTAGAACAGTGGCAAGGGCATGTTGATTCCTACATACTGAAGAGGTTGGTGCCTCTTGACAAGTTGGTGCTTGCTAAACAAAGGGGGTCGGTGCCTCCTGTGAGTGGGATCTCACAAAAAAACAAATGTAATAAAGTGGGTTCTTAATTTACATCATAAACAAACAACAAATTTGTGGGGTTTTCCCTCTAGGTTTCCACGTGAAAACACTGTGTCAAATGTGTGTTGCTCATGTGATTGTTATTTGAATATGTGTTCCTGAAATATTGTTGGTTAACTGATTTGTGAATGAATTCTCTCACAAGATAAATATTATAAAGAGAGAGTGTAAGCATAAAAATAAAAAGAAAAAGAAGTTTCTTAATTATTGATTCAACCCCCCCCCCCCTCAACAATTCCTTATTTCAACACAGTCTTCATAATGTAATCTCGATTTTATGTATTTGATGTAAAAGAGAAACACAAATTATTATAATTATCTTTATAACATGGGTTTCATGCTCTATTTTAAATTATTTTTAGGTCAAGCGCCCATTGCTTCTAGGATTTTTTCATAAAGTAAAAGAGTCATTGTAATATGTAATAGACCCTATTGGGCATTTTGCATCAATTTATTCTAATTCAAATATGTCAAAAGTATCCCTCCAAGACCAAGTCAGCTTGCAAGAAGACAAATCGGCCTACTAAGGTGAAGTCGGCCTCATTAGGGCTATTTGAGCCTCATAAGAAGGTTATATATAAGAAAATACGTGACCTCATTTGAACATCATCCAAGAAGTTTGATCACAAAGACAAGAAATAGATCTAAAAGGATTAACGAAGAAGAGGAAGGAAAAAGGAATAGAGAGAAAACTTTTTAAGATTATTTTGGGTTACATCCTCTCACATGTGCAAAGAAATTAGAGCATCATTATGTTGTAGAAAATACCGAAATTGCAGTCATCAGAATAAGTTGAATTTTGGGTTTAAAAAGACAAGTTTGCAAGATGAGTTACCAAGAAAGAATAAGCACCCTAAATGAAGGAGAGATGAGGTCTAATTTACCCTCTATCACCCACATGTTAAAAAATTATAGCTATTTCCAGAGGGCTTAAAAGTTGCATTCATGAAATAGAAGCCGAAATTCTGAAATAGAGGAAAAAAATATGAAATTGGAATCTATTTGACTTGAGTTGCCTTTGTGAAGGATAAGCTCATTAAAGAAGAGGTGACTTGGTATTGGAGGGGCTTAGGTCTTGGGTCTAAGTGTCTTTTAATTCATCATTTGGAGATTCTATAAGAGTAAAGTAATTCTTGTGGGTTTTACTCTCTAGGAGAGGTTTTGGCCCTGGCTAGCTTGTATCCTCTTGTTCTATTGATCCTCATAGTTTGGTAGATGTTTGATGATAAGAACATTTTAATAATTAAGAGAAAAAGTAGCTAATTAAAAGTAAATCAAGTTAAAGTAAAATAACCTCACAAGCATTTATCAAAGAAAAGAGAAATCATGCTAATCTAGCTGCCATTGATTTCTCAATACTTCAGAGTTCAAAAAAAAAACCAGGTCTGGAAAAACATATATGAGTTCCCCAAATCATCCATACCATGATCATATTGGTCATCCATACAAAACCATCATAAAGCTGTTAGTATATCTAATCAAAAGAAAATACAACAAAAAATATACAAATTATAAAGATCCTTAATGCCTAGCATAAAAATGAAACTATGGCTCCCCCACACCCCCAAAGGCATGCTAGGAGCATGAATGAATGAAGAAAAGTAGAAATTCCATTGAGAACCTATAGAATCCGCAAAAAGTGATTTTCCAAGTGAGAGCCACCTTTGAAAGACCATCAACAACTCGATTTAACTCCCTATATATGTGTTGACATGAACACTGAGTGAAAATATTTTTTAAATTCATAGAATCAAGAAAAATAGGCTACAAAATGAAATTTCTACAAATTTGAGAGCCATTCATCCAAGAAATTACAAATTTTGAGTCCCCAAAAATATGAAGATGTGACACTCCATGGTTAGTGAAAAAAATAAGAAGGAAACAACATGCAAATAATTCTTCTAAGTTTTTAGATCTGGCCCCCAAACCAATGGAAACATGAAAGGAGTGAAGAAGGGAAATATGAAGAATAAAACCAGCCCCAATACACTCTACCATATCCAAGGATGCACCATAAAAAAATTCCCAAGGGATAGATTTATCTAGGCATCCTTCTGCAACCACATAAGACTGATGAGGTTCAATATCATGAGGGAAATGACATATGATTACCAACGCCTCAATTGCAATATGAATTGGAATGGAGATTTGGTTATGGAAGATCGCTCTATTGCATTTGATCTAGATGCCCTAGAAAGTAATTAAAAGGAGGGCCAAAAACTTGCGAGAAGCAAAATTGTTAGGCAGATTCTAGAGATTGGCCCACTAACAGGAGACCTCGGAGTTGATAATGCAACAATGTTCCCATGTGAATTTACATAACACACATTGCATGAATAGGTAGTCAATCAACTCACCTTTAAGCCGACATAGAGAACACCTACCGAGACCAATAGTAAACGTTTGTGTAATACATGCCAATTCAGGACATTGCCATTCATAATGAACCAAAATAGGATTTTTGCTTTGGGTGGAAATTAATTTTCCACAACTGCGACCACCACCATTTAGTCATTGGATGGTGAAGAACAATAGAGATATAATTATACCCTGCCTTTGGAAAGTAAAAACCGCACTTGGCCCCCATCCAGATAAATTCATCCTCTTTATAAAAAATTTTGACGTGTCCAAAATGTTGAGCATATATATAGGAATGCCATTATCTACTAAACGTTCTTGAGATTCCCAAATTAGTTGTGGATATCCATCCTTGAAACCATATAGATGTAGAAGTGGGATATACAATATGAGAAAATTTTCATATCCCTTGGTCCCTAAGGGATGTTAATAATTGAGATGGAAGAAGGTGGTTATGTTGACACCCAGGCCAAGGATAAATACCAAAATGAACATGAGTGCTGATCCAACCCTCCACACTAAACCACTTCAAATAGTTTTGAAGGTATTCAGAGCAACCCACTAGGATATGGAAATATTTTGACGAGGTTTGTCCACCAACTTGACCCAATTTTCCATCGAAAGAGGAGAGATATATTTGGCAATGGCCACCTTGGTCCATAATATTTGTGATGATAGAAATCACCATCCACCCTTTTCTGCTAGGGCATGAGAAAAATGAACTATTTTCTTTAATCCCCAACCTCCCAAACATTTTGGATTTGCAATCTTCTCCCATCCAACCCAAGAAAGAGTGGCATACGAACCAGAGCCATGCCATAAAAACTTGAAGCATATCCTCCAAACACGCTCCAACACCCCTTTTGCAATCCATGCCAATGAAGCCCAATATAACGGAATAGCCTCCAGAATAGATTTAATAAGCATATGATGGCCTACCCTTGACATCCAATGGTGACTCCAAGAATTGATCCACTTTTCAACCTTAGTTAGTAACTAATGCCAATCCTATTTTTCAGCATGAATTGGGTTTTAGCATAACTCTTGGATATTTGATCCCCTCATCTAGTTGCGAGAAATCCATTGGAAGAATGGCTGAGATAGACTGGATAGTGTTAGCGTCCATATTAGTGACAAGAAGTGAAGGTTTTTGGTAATCTATTAACATCCCAAAGGCCTTCTAGGATATTTTTCAAAACCCCCACCTCATCTGGATCACCATTACTGAACATTAGGATGTCACCCACAAATAAAAGATGATATATTTCTAGAGAACAAGAAACTAAACATCCACGAAAAGATCCCTTTGATTTTTCCTCTTCCAGAAGTCAACTGAGAACTTTTGCCACAATAAGAAAAAGCAGAGGCAATAATGGTCACCTTCTTCGAAGGCCCCTTTGAGAATGAAAGAAAGGAGAGGATGGCCCATTAATAAGCAATGTGAAAGAGGTATTTTGAATAGAAATCATAACTCAATTATGAATCTAAGACAGAACCCCACATTAGTTAGTAACAGGTGCAAATAAACCTAGTTGACCCTATCATAGGCCTTTGATAAATTGAGTTTGAAAATGGTCCCATTTAAATGCATCATCTTTAGGATGTGAAGGCTCTCTTGGGCCACCCCAATGGCTTCATGGATTTGATGACCCTCAAGGAACCCAAGTTGTTCCTTTGAGATGGAGGCCGAGAGAATAGGTTTGACGCAAAGAGAAATCACTTTGGAGATCACTTTGTAAACTGCATAACATAACGATATCAACCTGAAATAAAAAAGGAAGTGGAATTTTCCGTTTTCCAATTTTTGGATTAGGGCAATAAAAGTGGAATTTAAAGCTAGAATGATATATTTAAACCTTCTCGATTCCTCCACCACAACAAGCAAATATTTCCCCAAATTTCATAAAGGCGTAAAAAAATATTGACACCCCAGCCATATAGCTTGAGGATTTTGTCTTTTTGAAAAATTTGAAGGACAAATTCGAGCTCTTCCTCAAAGAATTTTGCCATTAGTTCTAAATTTTCAACCTCATCTAGGGAGAGTGGTTTGAATGACCTCAACAATAATAGCCTCCTCTTGACCACGAAACAAATTTTTGAAATGGTTGACAACCATTGTGGCCAAAGCTGGAAAAGAGGAGACTTGATTCCCAACAAAGTCTTTCAGAAACCAAATACTATTCACTATTTTGCGTCCTTTGGAAAAATCATTACATTTTTTAGTATTATCTCCACATTCAAGCCATACAACCCTTATCTTTCAACGCCACTCAACCTCTCTATGAGATAATATGGGTTTCTTATTCTTTTCTAATAATAAAAAGAGTTCCCTAGATACGTCAGAGGAAAATCCCTCATCCTCAAATGAGACAATGATCCTAATTTTCTCTTCAATTAACTTGAGATCCAAAGTTTCTGAAATCCTCTTAGTATAAGCCCATTCTTTAGTTTTTTTTCTTGATGTTTTGAGGTTATTCACGAACTGTTTCCCAATAGAAAGGCCAACCTGAGGAGAGTAGAGAACCCATTGCTCTTTGATCATATCAAGAAAAGAGTTATCCTTTAAACATGAGGAATTTAATTTGAAAGGGGTAGCAGGTTTGAGGAAATAACCTTTTAATTAAAAAAAAATGGAGAGTGATCAAGAATACCATAAGATCCAATCCATTGCTTGATGTTTTTAAATGGAACCCAGAAAAAATTTGTGATAGGAAATTGGTTTATACGTTTTGCAATACAAGCCGAACCAATTCGCTTGTTGTTCCAAGTAGGCCTTAACTTTAAGGCGGCTAAGTCAATCAACGAATTGGATATCATAGAGTTATGAAAAAAAATAAAGGGGAATAAAGAAGCCCTTTCCCCCCACTATTCAATGACACCCAAAGAGATATTAAAATCCCCATCAATAATAAGGCGTGGAAAATTTACCAGAGAGCTATTGAAAATGGAATCCTGGAAGGAATGCTTGTTAAGAGAGGGGACATAAACATTGTGTAGTGAAACCTCATGGGGCAATTCTTCATAGAAAATTTCTACCCCAAGTACCACCAGAGCACTCCATGCATTTAGAAGCTTAAAGGAGAGACTAAGTTAGCTCACCACCAGACCCCCTGATCAACTAATAACATCAGTAAACTGAAAATTCCAACCCCATGACAGATTTCCCAAAGGTTGTACAATAGCAACGCCCAAACCAAGCATCTCTTGAAGAAAGATAATATTTGGAGATTCAAAATCAATAAGGTGTTTCAATGGAAATATTTTAGGGAGACTCGCTAGAACTCTAAAATTGAATGAGAGTATCTTCATAATGGAACAAGGAAGGGTGTTATAAATTCTCTAAGAACCCTAAAGATTGAAGCTTGGTGTCCTACCACCACAATAACCTTAGCCCACTCCTTAGCCAAGGTAATGTGGGATTTTCACCCCCTCCCCCGAGACTATAAACATGCATATTAAATTTGACCTAGCCCAAGGTCGAGAGGTTTTTGAAAATGACCATTTGATCGAGGCTGTAGGTTATATGAAGAGGAGTCCTCTCCCAAAAAATTTGAAAGGGAATGTGATGGGGAGACAGTAGGGGATGATAGATCAGAAGGAGGGATATCCAAATTGTAGAGGGCTTCAGTAAAAAGGGAGGTGAAACGTGGCAGGATCAAGATATCAGAGATAAATCAATCTTTTTTATTAATATTAACTGAGCCATCATAATAGCCATCTGGAAAAAATCATGGAGGAGCAGAAGAGATACCTAACACATGAGGGTCCTGAGATGTCGCTGCAACCTCATCTACAACCATGGGGTCTAGAATGGGTGTTGTAGAAATTGAAACCAAATATTTTGCGGAATAGAGAGGAATAGTGGAGGTGCCACTAGTTGTGGGAGGCCCATTGGGAAGACCCACATCCTCCCATAATAGATTGTCCTCATCCACTTAAACATATTAAGTCATAAGGAAATTATTAACCAAATGACCATATTTATGACAATAACGATAGCAAAAATGGACTCCTTCATAGTCCAATTCCTAAATATTTGACTTGTCTTCCCCCGATTCCATTTCCTTTGGAAGACCCTCCCTTAAGTCCACTAGCACGAGGACATGAGCCATTGACAAAATGATAAAGGTGAGGTACGAAAAATCATGTGTCAAATATGTACCCAGACAATTTCCCAGGTCTTGGAAAAACTCATGCACCCAATAGTTCGGTGGAAGACCTGGGAACCTAACCCTTATAAGAAAAACATCAAAATGTTCCTTCTTGGCATCAAATAATGGAGACCAAAAGAAAAAAATAACTAGCAAGGAATCAACATGCCAAAATTAGCCTGTCGTCAACCGAGCATCCTCCCTATTAGCAAACTTAAAACTCTTATGTAGAATTTCCACGTTAGGAGTGACTGAATGAAAGGAGAATCATTCCTATAAAAACCAAGACCGAAGGGTTTGTATGTTAAACCTTCAGCCCTAAACAAACTCCACTGGCGACAAGGAAGATAAAACCCTATCTCACTCCATGCAGATGTCTCTACTCAAGACCAGAGCCACACGAGGGAATTTTTTCGAGCATAGGAAGAATATATTTTTTTATGCCGAGCTTGACAATGTTTGAGATTTTACTCAGACACATACTAGAACGAGGTTTCATAGTATACTCATGATAAAATTTCGACGAAATAGAATTAACTTGGGACTGAGTGGACAATGGGTGAGAAAGAATAGGGGCAAAATAATATTGAATATTGTTCGACAATAGAATACTGTCTTGACTTGAGAAGACCGGTCTAAAGACCCCAGTGAAACCCATGTCAAAATCCTCACCACTCGAAACCTTAAAGGAAGGCTCGATAAATCGATGGTTATTTTGAAGGATGTCAACTAAGGAGCGAGGCTTGGAAGGGCCCAAACCCAATAGTGGACTGATCGGAGTGAGACTCTGGCCCTGAGAGCCTTGACAATTATTCAAACCCTGCCCCAAAACCAATATAGATGGGGAATTGAGAGGAGCACTCGGGTTAGGAGGGGGATTACTATCCATTGAGAGAACTAGGTAAAGAGGAGCAACTAGGGGTGGTGAACAATGGGGACCCAAAGCGCAAATAAGAATGAGCCAAGTGTCCAAAGGAGGTTACAAAAATGTCAGTCATAGGGGAAAGTTTATGCTTGTAATAAAAAAAATACACCTCATCCATAAAATCCAAGTGAAAACCCATAATGACCCAGAAAATAAAATTCCCATGACGGAATGGGCCCTCCAGCAGGAATGCTAATAAACCATTCTTGAATAAATAAACTTAGACTACGATGTGAGAGATACCGTGAAAAACCTTTGAGGTAACATTGAAGCTGGTAGACCTTAATAGTTAACAGTTAAAACAAACCCCATAGGGGAAGAAATAGGGGTTTTGAAACCCTAATGTACACCATATGTGTGATGCGACCTATCACTACTTTATTTTCAGCTAATTCAAGTTAGATGGCTTTCAGTGAGTTGTGTACTAGTTGATAGCTAAAATTTAGCTATCTAGTGGATTTAAACTCTAGTGTATGTTAGTTAACTGATCTCTAGTTCTAAAATAGAGGTAGAATCGTGTTCTTGAATTTAGTTGGGTAGTTGAATTTTTATTAACTCAACTAACTCTCAGTTAACTAGTTACAACTACTAAAGTTATCCCTAGTATGTCATGTAATTTGAATTTCCTACTGAGATTGAATGAAGGCACAAATCTATTTATTCATTGTACACATGTTTTTGTGTAGAGGATTAAGAAGAAATAAAAATAATTTCTCTTGGGAATTGCACAAGGAAATAGGAGAAATTCCTATTTTTTAAGGGAAGATTTATGCTTGGAAATAATAGCTCCTAGTAGGCCTTATTTGCCTAAGTGTTGGGAAAGACTTGTGTAGAGCTGATCAACATTGCAAGGGATTTAGGCTTGAGGCAATTTATTTGTAACAGATTAGATTTCTCAATTGATAATACAGGCAAGAGGGGTTTTTCCCGGTTGGGTTTACTAGATAAATTTCTATGTGTGATTGTCTTTCTATTCATTGTTTTCTTTTTGCATAATTTTGGTAGAGAAATATTGTGCCTTTTGTGATTAGTTTTCTCTCATTAGAAGTTGAAAAGTTTCAAGGATTTTCTACATGGTATTAGATCCGAAACAATATAGAAACCAAGTTCCTTGATTATATTCAAAGTGCATTGGAGAGGATATTAGTTAGTGCAGGAATCATGTCCATAGATGGTTTGAGGACAAAGTGCACTGGAAGGGACTTTGAATTTTTGTGCATGGAAGGACAAAATGGAGGTTGTGTTAGATGATAATGGGGTTTTGGAATACATCAAGACATATATCCCTAAACTTGTTGCATCAGATGCACAACAACTAGCTCAATGGAAGAAGGACATTGCAAAAACTAGGAGGTTGATCCTAGAAGGAGTTAGAGATCATATTGTTTCAAATTTGCATGGGAAGGATACAACATTCTAGATGTGGAAGGCCCTTATTAATTTGTTTGAAAGCAGTAGTGATGCTAGAAAACTTGGTTTGCAGGACAAATTGAGAAACATTCAAATGGGAAAGAATGAACCCATTGTTACATATCTATCTAGGATTTCTCAAGTGAGGGATGAACTTGGAGGTGTTGGAGAGATAGTTTCACCAACAGAGCTTGTGAGTCTTCCTCTTCTTGGGCTTCAAAAATCTTGGCATAGTTTCTAGGATGCAGTGAATGGAAGAGATAAGCTCCTTGATTGGGAGAGACTGTGGTCAAATCTTGTGCATGAAGAGATAGAGAGGAACAAAAGGGATGGAGTCTCATCTAGGATAGAAGATGAGGGGAAATTTTCTTTAGCTATCATAGGGAAGAAATGCAAGGTCAAGAAGGCCCAAGGAAAAATCGAGTCTATTTAGAATGGAGGCAAGGAAAAGAAGGATCTTAGCGAGATCAAGTGTTTTCATTGTCATGAGTTTGGACATTATGCTACAAAATGTCCAAGAAAGAAATCCAACAAGCATGATGTAGCCGTATGAGGAGGAGAAACACTCTCTTATTAGTTTGAATTGGATTTCTTTTTGATAGCTTGCATGACAAGCTCAATTCAAGGTAGTGTGTGGTACATTGAATTAATGGATTCATTCCACATGACAGGGAACACAAATCTCTTCAGTAGTTTGGAGGAGAAAGACATGGAATTCAATATTGAGCTTGGAGATAATGGCATATACTTGACCAAAGGAGTTGGTATAGTAAGCTTTAAGAGGGAGGCTAGTTCCCTAATCCATCTTAAGAATGTGATGTATGTTCTAGGATTGAAGAAAAAGCTTTTCTCAGTAGCAACCATTTAAGAAAAAGGGTATGATGTAGTATTCAACAAAGGGAAGGCCTACCTCAAGCATTCTTCTTCAGGACAAGTTAAGCATATTAGTGTCAAGACCAAGAACCTCTACAAATTAGAGGTTGATACATGTGTAGCAGCAAGGCAGAGAGCTCTCAAAGTAGAGATGTGGTGGTTGAGTGAGAGCAGGATAGAGCTGTCAAGATGGAGCCTCGACCAATATATGAGTTTTAGTCTAAATTAGTTGGAAGTTGGGTTTGATAAGAAGGATGATGATGAGGACCATAACCCAGGGTGAGTGGAGGGAGCCACTTAGCCAGAGACTTCTAGTATAAGGAAATTTCAAGCAAAGTGGACAAAGGATTTAATTCAGGGAGATCATAAGAGATTTAAGTCTCCTAGCACCAAGAAGCATACACCTAGATACACATGGTACATGGCTCTTTCTAGTTTTGAGGGAGTAGTTGCAACAACATAGAGCTTGGTAGTGCTGAAGATAGATTTAGGTGGACGAGGTTCTTCCAAGAAACCCTTCCTCGCTAAGAGGGAGTGTTGAAATTGTAGCAAGGAATGAATTCTATGAATTGTGCCTAAGTTAAAGATGCTAATTCGAATTAAGTCTCATAGATACTTAAGTTAGTCGTCAGTTAACATGTGTGATGTGTCTTATCACTAGTTTATTGTTACTTAATTTGAGTTAGATGGCTTTCAATGAGTTGTATACTAGTTGATAGCTAAAATTTAGCTATCTAGTGGAGTTAAACTCTAGTGTCTATCAATTAATCGATCTCTAGTTCTATAATAGAGATATACTTGAGTTCTTGAGTTTAGCTGGGTAGTTGACTTTTTGTTAACTCAACTGACTCTCAGTTAACTAGTTGCATCTACTAAATTTAGCCCTAGTAGGTCATGTATTTTGAATTTCCTATTGAGATTAAATGAAGGAAAAAATATATTTATTCATTGTACATAGGTTTTTGTGTAGAGGCTTGAGAAGAAAGCAAAGAAATTTCTATTGGGAATTGCGTAAGGAAATATGAGAAATTCCTATTTTTTAGGGGAAGATTTGCACTAGGAAATAGGAGCTCTTAACATGCCTTATTTGCGTAAGTGTTGGGAAAGTATTATGTATAGTTGATCAGTATTGTAGGGGCTTCAGGAATGAAGTAGATTCTTTGTAATAGATCAAATTGCTCAGTTGATAATACAAGCAAGGGGGGTTTTTCCCAATTGGGTTCCCTAGATAAATTTCTCTGTGTTATTATGTTTCTATTCATTGTTTTCTTTCCACAGAATTTTGGTAGAGAAATCTTGTGTCTTTTGTGATCAATTTTCTCTCATTAGAAATTGCAAGGTTTCGAGGATTTTCTTCATGGTATCAGAGCCAAAAACAAAACAGAAACCAAGTTCCTTGATAAAATTCAAAGCGCATTAGAGATGATATCAACTAGTGTAGGAATCATGCTAGTTTATTGTTTGAGGAAAGAGCATGCATTGGAAGGGAATTTGAATTTATATGCATGGAAGGATAGAATGGAGACTGTGTTAGATGATAATGGGGTTTTGGAATACATCAAGACTAATATTCGTAAACATGTTGCATTTGATGCACAATAGCTGGTTCAATGGAAGAAGAACATTGCCAAAACTAGGAGAATCATCCTAAAAGGAGTCAGACATCATATTGTTCCAAATTTTCATGGGAAGGATACAACATTCCAAATGTGGAAGGCCCAAAGTGATCTATTTGAAAGCAGTAGTGATGCTAGAAAAATTGCTTTGAAGGAAAAATTAAGGAACATTCTAATGGGAAAGAATGAGACCATTGTTACATATCTATCCAGGTTTGCTGAAGTGAGGGATGAACTTGTAGGTGTTTGAGAGGAAATTCCACCAGCAGAGCTTAGGAGGATTTCTCTTCTTTGGCTTCACAAATCTTGGCATAGTTTCCAAGATGTAGTGAATGGCAAAGATAAGCTCCCTAATTGGGAGACACTGCGGTCAAATATTGTGTAGGAAGAGATAAGGAGGAACATAAGGGATGAAGTCTCAATTGGGACAGAAGATGATGTAACTTTGCTTCATTTGGGAAAAGGAAGAAATCCAAGGGCAAGAAGGCCCAGACAAAACTGAGTCTAGTCACAATGGAGGCAAGGAAAAGAAGGGTCTTAGCAAGATCAAGTGCTTCGTATTGTCATGAGTTTGGACATTATGCTATAAAATGTCCAAATAAGAAATCGAACAAGCCTCAATTAGCCACAACAAGAGGAGAAACACTCTCTTCTTAGTTCAAATTGGATTTCTCTTTGATAGCTTACATGGTAAGTTCAGTTCAAGGTAGTGTGTGGTAAATTGACTTAGGGGTTTCATTCCACATGACTAGGAACACAAATCTCTTTAGCAGTTTGGAGGAGAAAGTCATGCAATTCCATATCGAGATTGGAGATGATGGAAGATACTTGAACAAAGGAGTCGGTACAATGAGCTTTAAGAGGGATTTTGGTTCCCTTTTCCATCTCAAGAATGTGATGCATGTTCCACGATTGAAGAAAAACCTTGTCTTAGTAGCATCCATTAAAGACAAAGGGTATGACGTAGTATTCATGAAAGGGAAGGCCTACCTCAAGCATTATGCTTCAGGAAAAGTCAAGCATATTGGTGTTAGGATTGAGAACCTCTACAAAATTTTAGGTTGACACATGTGTAGCCTTGAGCAGTAAGGAAAAGAGTTCTCAAAGTAGAGATGTGGTGGTTGAGAAAGAGTGGGATAGAGCTCTCAAGATGGAGCCTCAACTAGTATCGTAGTTTCATTCTAATCTAGTTGGTAGTTGGTATGACCCACATGATGATGATTAGGACCATAGCCTAGGGTGAGTGAAGGCAACCACTAAGTCAGAGACTTCCAGTATAGGGAAAGTTCGAGCTAAGTGGGTAGAGGATTTGGTTAAGGGAGCTTAGAAGAGAGTTGAGTCTCCCAACACAAAGAAGAAGACTCCCATATACACATAGTACATGGCTCTTTCTAGTCCAGAGGGAGTAGCTACAGTAGTAGAGACCTTGGTAGAGATGAAGATAGATCCAGGTGTACGAGGTTCTTCCAAGAAGCCCTTCCTCGCTATGAGGGAGCGTTGAAATTGTAGCAAGGAATGGCTTCTTTGACTTGTGCCTTAGTCAAAGATGTTAATTCAAATTCAATATCATAGATACTTGAGTTAGTTGTGAGTTAACATGTGCGATGTGGCCTATCACCAGTTTATTGTCAATTAATTTGAGCTAGATGGCTTTTAGTGAGTTGTATACTAGTTAATAGCTCAAATTTATCCATATAGTGTAGTTAAACTCGAGTGTCTATCAGTTAACTGACCTCTAGTTCTATAAGAGAGATATACTTGAGTTCTTGAGTTTAGTTGAGTAGTTGAATTTCTGTTAACTTAATTGACTCTTAGTTAACTAGTTGCAACTACTAAATTTAGCCCTAGTAGGTCATGTAATTCAAATTTCCTATTGAGATTGAATGGAGGCACATATCTATTTATAAATTGTACATAGATTTTTTTCTGTAGAGACTTGAGAAGCAAGCAGAGAAATCTCTCTTGGGAATTATGCAAGGAAATAGGAGAAATTCCTATTTTTTAGAGGAAAATTTGTGCTAGGAAATAGGAGCTCCTAGCAGGCCAAAGTGTTGGGAAATCCTTGTGTAGAGTTGATCAATATTGCAGTGGCTTATGGCTTGAAAAAAATTCTTTGTAATAAATTAGATTGCTCAATTGATAATACAAACAAGAAGGTTTTTTCTTAATTTGGTTCCCAAGATAAATTTCTATGAGTAATTGATCTATGCACGATTGTGTTTCTATTCATTGTTTTCTTTCCACATAATTTTGATAGAGAAATCTTGTATCTTTTGTGAT
>APFE030536552.1:88416-106690 GCA_000404065.3 Pinus taeda
CTTTAACTCAGTTAAATTGAATTAATTAATTACAACTCAAAATAAACTCAATCAAGGCTCCTATAATGTAGGAGACACTCTACATGACTCAAGTTAGACCCTCACCTTGAATTAACTGAGCCAACTAAGTCAAATTAACTTAGTTAAATAATACAAGTTGTCATGAGATGTGGAATTACAAATTTATTCCCAATTTAATTCAAGGACAAAATTAAATTAGGATTTTCTTGTTGCATTTTCAACACTCCCTCTCAACAAGGAAGGGATTATCTGCTACCCGAATCCTACCTCTGTGAAACTCAAATTTGCATCTTGAAAATTCCTTTGCCAGATTATTTTCATCTCGTTCCTTTGTAGGAATGTACTAGCAACATGATTCTCCTTTGCACACAATCTTGTAGATGGTGATACCGAATGTCATTATGCTTGGACCGATCATGAAAAACTAGATTCACATTGAGTTTGATACAACTCTGATTGGCATAGTAAATCATTTTAGGATCCATCTATTGACCAAATAACCCAACGAGGATCTTCCTCATCCAGATAGCTTCACAACATGCTTGACTAAAAACCATGTACTCTGCTTCTACTGAACTGAGTGCAACTGATGTCTACCTCCTGTTGTACCAAGAAAATGCTACTGAACCAATAATGAAAATTCCCCCTAATGTTCTCTTGATCCTTTCAGATGGAAATCCTACTCAACCTGCATTTTTGAAGCCTTGAAGATTCACTCCCTCTATCCGTCTGTACCAAAGACCAAACAGATTGGTGCCTCTGAGGTATCTCAACACATGTTTAGATGCCTTCCAATAGAGTTTGGTTGGTTTAACCATTTATTGACTAAGATGGTTAACAACAAAACATATGTTTGGTCGTGTGTTCTCTATATACATAAGTGAACCCACGAGCTACCTGTAAATAGTAGCCTCCACTGCTTCACATGAAGTAGCATCTTCCTTCCTCCAATTCCTTGCTAGAGGAGTCTCCATGGGTTTGCTCCTATCCATGTGGACCTTCTTCAGTATCTTGTTGGCATACTTTCCTTGAGAGACAAATAGTTCCTCATCCCCTTGCCATACTTCCATACCAAGGACATAATGCATGAGCTCCAAGTCCTTCATCGCGAATTCTCTTGCAAGATCCTCTTTACGAGATTTTACTAGATTCTCATCACCTTTTATAATTAAATTATCAACATATAATACTATAATCAACAATTTACCTTCAACCAACATATGGTAAAGGTTCCCATTTGCTTCACTTTTGGTGAAGCCCATCCTAGTGAAATAATTGTCAATCCTAGTGTACCAAGCATGGGGTGCTTGTTTCAATCCATACAATTATTGCTTGAGTCTTCACACATGTGACTCTCTTTTGAAGGTCTCAAATCCTTTCTACTACTTAATGTACACCTCTTCCTTAATCACACCATTGAGTAATGTTGTCTTCACATCCATTTGATGTATCTTCCATTCCATTTGCACTTAAAGTGCTAGAATAGATTTGATTGAAGAGTACCTTGCTACTGGAGCAAAGGTCTCCTCATAATCAATTCCCTCCCCTTGAGAGAACCCTCTGGCCACAAATATGGCCTTGTGTTTCTCCACACTCCCATCTGCTATTTTATTTACCTTGTAAAACCATTTGGAACTCACCACTGAATTGTGTGTTGATCTTGGGACCACTTCCCAAATACTATTTCTGATAATGGAGTCATACTCCTATACCATGGAATCAACCTATACTGGTTTCTACACTGCTTCCTCGAATGAGGATTTCTCAATCTCTACACTCTCACTCATCAAAGACATGTAGCCAATTTATTGATCTGGTGACCTCCTCTGCTTGCATTGTGATGTGGGTTCTCCCACATTCTCTCTAACATCATGCATCAATATGTTATCCTCTCTAGTGCACTTCCATCCATATCTGAAAGTATCTGCATGAGTGAGTTCTTCCACTCTCTATTCCTCTGCATGTGGTTTCTCCACATCATCCTGAGGTTATTCTTTTGGAGCTAAAATATCCTCTTCTCCATGCAACTGAAGCTCCCTCTTAAGGGAACATCTCGTGGCCTTCTCTTCATTGAAATTCACATCTCTATGAACCACTATCATCCTATGAGATGGAAGGTGTAGTGCTGTTTTTGTCAAACTTAATTGACTCAGACTGCAACATTAATTATCAACACAGGGTAGGTCTTGTTGTTTCAATGGAGTTCGCACTATCTGTGCCGATACACTCTAGCCAAGCATAAGAAAGTGCAAAAAAACTATAAAATATGTCGCTGATCTAAATTACTGAATCAATCATGTATGCAGATATAAAAAGAATCCACATAATTAAATCACAACTCGCAACTATTGAAATAAAGGCGCACCATACCTAGAACTAACATCTATTCAAGCTGGTTACTATTCCTTTGTTGTTTAATTTTGTTTAACAGCATAAGATAAATAGAAACATCAGTGAATGAAATCCACGATATGTGTAGCAAAAACAAGAAACTATAAATCAATAAATTGAACTGAAATGTACACTACCTAATCACTACAATCCCTACCGAAGAGGAGGGCCCTTCCTCCTTAGTAAGGCGCAGGAAGAACACAAAAAGTGATTAACGGATTAGTTGAAAAGCAATAACAACATCACCATGCCAATTGATATTAAAAGAAGTTCAAGAATTACAGGAGTAGAGTAACGGTACTCTTCTATATGCACTTGTTTGATACATAAAAAGCCGAGTCTTTTATAACTATTACATCCCGAATACTAGAAAACAGATCAGCCATGAGAATCTCTGATTCTCATGCTGATCCAAAAATAAAGAAGTTGCAACCTTCTTCTAAATAAATATACATTAATTACAATTGCTTGAATCTTGTTGCCTCAAAAATAAACAATCTACTACCGACAGTTGTTATGTGGAATAGTACCTACATTTCCAGCTTTGGTGCAACAATATTGAGCAAATGATAGTTTGGGCTGACATGGCCTAACTGAAGACAACATTGTTGGTGTAACAGAAGATCCATGCGAGGTGTAACAGCACCCGATGGGTAATAACAACCTGTAACAACACCGATGTATAGTAGCAACCTGTAACAGCAACCACTTGTAACAACACCTAGTATGTAGCGATATGTAATAGCACTCAGGGTGTAATAGCGAACTGTTCCACCCTTTCTTACAGTTAAGTCCTGCTTCCTATCTGCTTCCGCGACCTAACACCTCAAAAAGATAAACTTCCCGACATGCTCCTTCAATGCTCGTCTGGTTAGCATCAAAAAGAAATAAAGCCTCACATTTATTCGGTAAATATAGTAAAGTAACATGACAGTAAAATGGATTAAAGAGGTAAGAAAAAAAGGAATTTGGTCATATAAGGGCACAGGTCTGAAGGACATAAAGGTCAAAACAAGGGAAAGAAGGTGTGGAAAATGGGTGAAAAACCACACCCAACATCTCCCCCTGACTAAAGCCACTGAATGTCCCCATGTAGAATCTCAGACCCTTCTACTGTGCCCCTGATGGAAATCTGTAAAATTGTATGCAGCAATGGTGTCATCACCTGGAGCTCTGAATCCTTGATCGACCATTAACTCATGCGGCCAGGATTCTTCATTGTAATCATATAACTGATAATCCGGTTGATATTCCTCAAATGGCAACCATAATAGAGGGAATCTTAACCCGAGGCCAATCTAGAACACCCCCAGTGTCAGCACAATCTAGGTGTATTCTAGCACCCATGAAACAACAACCACAAAGTTCTTATACTCAAAGGGGTCCCCTTCCTACAATTCTTCATTGCAAGCCTTCGTGCGCTTGAGACATCCGACCAACGCTTGTCATCTCATGGTTGCAAATAAGTATAGGCAGACCCTCACGATATTTCTTCTGTAGATGGTCGACTGATCTCTCCTTTCCGAAGTGCTCAGGAACTGCCTGAAATCTCACAGGAGTTCATAGGCCATTCCCGGTTCAGCCTAGACCCACAATGTTGTCCTTTCCTCGTTGGTCTCTATTGTCTTCTTAGTCAGCTGCCACTCAATCTGGGTCCCCATAAATGAGAGGAATGCTTGCAACTGCAAATCTCCCAAGAAAGAGAGGATAGTTGCCACCATATTTGTGCTCATGTATTCACACATCATGTTGTGCAAGAACAACTTGCACAACAAATTATGGCCATCAAAATCACAAGACTGAAAAATTTCCAAAAAGGTGTGGGTATAAGAACCCAAATAGGACCTTTTCTCATAAAATAACCTCAACTGAAATAAATAGTAACATTCCCACATGAACACAGGGTATGATGGGGATGATTGCTTGCATGCTAGCAGGTTTAGAACGAGGTCACGAAGTTTGGTCTTATAAAACGTTAGGTCAGAGACCTCCCGATGCAGTTGATACAATTGTTTATCCTTTTCCTTCATCATTTTTTTATGCCTCCGTGCCTCCTCTTTTCTTTCCCATTCTTCCTTCAACCATTTATCTTGCAAGGAATCCATCATATTCTTATGCACATTGAGTGGAATCATTCCCTCCTGTAGAGAGAGTGCCAACTGCTTCCACTTTTGCAGCTCTGCCAATAACAACAATTTCTCAGAATGCCATCCTTCAACAGGACTCAACATTCTTCCACATGCATCATCAACTAAAGGTGTAGCATCCTCCTGAGGGAGAAACTGTCCCACCTTAACTGCTGGTTCTTGTGTAACAATAGCTTCATCAATGGGTTTGACCATAGTTTCTTTATTTTCCTGGTCAACCTCCACTCTTACTGCTAGTTCTTGTGTAGCAGCAATAATATCCACAAGTTTTTGATCATTGTTTACCTTTGGACCATATTCAGTCTCTACTGATGTTTCTTGTGTAATAGCAGCAGTGGCCATCAACTCATGGATATTATCTTTTTCTTCCTCCACTTGGCTAATTTCCTCCTCCACTGCTATTCCTGGTGAAACAACATTGTCAGCAAAGGGTTCTTGTGTATCCATTGCTTGATCACTCTTTGTGGATAGTGCTGTCTCGGTTGCTGGTTCTTGTGTATCAGCAATGTCCTCGACAGGTTCTGGTGTAACAACTTCCCAGTTTTCGGTTTGAGTCTCCCTCGAGGTAGTATCCGCTGCACAGACTTTGAATCTGGTTTCCACCAACTTCCCAACACAGGGTATACACAGAGTTCTCAGGATTTCTCCCCTTTTATCCTTGTCCACAGCCTCTGCCAAAGTATCCAGCCCTAGGGCTCTTAGCTTTGCCTTCCCTACTGCTAGCCGTTCCCTTAATTTTTCAATCTCTTTTTCTAAAATTTCCATTTTCGATAGCAAGGACTAGGTTTTGCTCTTACCAGGTGAAGGAGGTTTTTCTAGCTGAGCTTGCTCCTTGTCCTTCCGTCTGACTGCTTCCTTGCTCTTTCTTGATGTAGATGAGGACTCTGGGTTTCCGCTGACCCTTATCCTCTGCTTCGACCTTCTATTACCAATTGGTTTGTCAACTGACTTCTTGCTGATCCTCACTGTCGAGGTCTACGGTTGCTCCTTTGTTACCTCTAGAGTTTCCCCAACTATCTTTGTTTGCCTTCTACAAGTCGTCCTGGGCCTTTTCCACATGAATTCCTCCCAATTTTTGCCCTGTTGGCTCAAGGCTTCCAACACGATGAGTTTAATAAGGTTGTGGTTTGTAACACATGTTTTTGGATGTGCAACCATTTTTACAGGCACGACCATGTGTCTAATATTGCCTAGCAAGAAATACGACAAGTTAATCCCTTGCTAATGGCGGAGATGGTTCAACAATGGTAAATGGTAATTCAACACAATTGTTGCTCTTCCCTCACAAGTAATATACTTAAAGAGGAAGAGAGAAACGTTCGCCCATGGCTGGGGGAGTGACAACCTATCAATTCCCCTGCCCTTCTTAACCAACGAATCGCTTTCTTGAAGAAAATACCCTTTTAACGAGGGGTCATTAACCTTCCTGGAAAACCATCTCTTCCCTTGTGCTTGCAATCCTATTACTCTGGCAATAAATTCTTCCGTGACCTCTAATTTTAGTCCTCTATCTTCCGTTTGGTTTCTTTTTAGGTTCTTCATGAATTCCATGGCCACACCATTGTCTGACCCTTCCAATTTTTGGAAGAATTCAGACTAGCCTGCGTCTTTGAAGACCTGGCATGCTTTATGACAGTTTTCCAAGGCCTCTATAGTTCCTGGTTCATGTCGTATCACTGCTCCACCTATTTCTTCTGCAATTCAAATGTTGTTTCACCTGCTTATCTTCCCTCCGGCTCACACTCTAACCGTTTCAACCTACACTACTACCTTCCTTCTCTCCAAACAGTATGAATAGGGATTCAGTGCTTCTAGTAGGGGTAAATGATAAAGTGGAAGGGTGGTGTAGGTGCAAATTTTGATTAAGATTTGGTATGCATGGTTCGCATAGCCTAGTGAATTTTGTTTTAATGGTGAGTCATGGGAAGGTCTCGTCAATAGTGACCTTACCCTTTTTGGTATGAAGTAAAAATAACTCTTGGGTTGCGTGCCTTAATTGCTAGATTTTTCCAATAATTACAAATCATGTGATAGTCATGTCGTGACATGATTCGTTCGCCCCTAGCTTAATTATGACAGCCGTCCTAGCCGTCAATTTAGTCATGTTAACTTACCATAATTACCAAATAAATTGAATGTAATATTACCTTTTTGATGACGTACCTGGGTGTCGTGGGCATGGTGATGGGTGGCATAACGTTGAATCATACTTGGGCAGTGAGATACACGATCTTAGATCTGGTGATGAGGCTCACGGTGATGTTTTTGCCGTTTATTACAATAAAATATTTCGTTTTATTCCTAAAAAGTCATCGACTGTTATAGGTGTAACAACCAAGACGATTGATATATATTAATTATTTTTTACAAAAAGATAAAAACAAAAGATCATGTAACATCACTTATTGTATGATACACTTTGAAATAACAAATGTTGTTGTAGAGGGTGTAACAACACTTATCATATGATACACTTTGAAATAACAAATGATGTTGCAAAGGGTTTAGCAGTCACCACCAAGTGGTTTTCAACTGATATAAATAGTGTTTGTTTGTGCCTGCAAAAGGTTTTCACAGCCAGATTATATATATATATATATATAATATATATATAATATATATATATAATATATATATATATATTATATATATATATATATATATTTAATAGATATATATATAGAAGAACGGTGTAATAGCCGTCACTAGGTGGTTTTCAGCTGTTACACTTATTGGAAAAGTTAAATTTTTGTAGCACATGGGTGCTTTCCCCTGTTCCCATAACTTGTAGATCCGAATTTGTGACAAGGTTGACAAATGAACCCTTCGAGGTAGGTTTGTGATACAACCAGAGACGATGTCCATTTGTAAGTATGATGTCCTTGCACTGTCAATGGTTACCAAATTTACAGTCCCATTGTCAAAGACTACATCTGCCTCATAAGGGCCTAGCCATCTGGTGCGGAGTTTACCCTTGAAGTCTTTAAACCTTGAGTTGTATAAGAGAGCCCAATCTCCTTTCTGGAATTATTTCTTCTTTATAAATCTGTCATACCACTTAGCTCTTTGCTGCTAGATAATCTCTGTTTGCTGGTTAACAACCAACCATTTCTCCTCCAATTCATTAAGTTGGTTCAATCTCTGCCTTTGTGCTGTAGTCAAATCCAAATTGACCTGCAATGCTGTCCTTATTGTCTTCATTTTAATTTCAATGGGGAATAAAGGGTTCTTGCAATACACATGTTCATATGGTGAGAATCCAGTGGTGTTCCTCTATGTAGTCCTATATGCCCATAACACTTTCGGAAGTTTGTCAGCCATATTTCTTCGATGACTGGCCACAGTCTTAGTAAGGATCCCCTCAATGACTTTATTCATGCTTTCCACCTGGCCATTCCCTTGTGGATGGTAACGTGTTGTGATTTTGTGATGGATTTTATATTTCTCGACCAATTCCCAGATCTTATGAGATGTGAACTGCGACCCTCCATCTGCGAATATCTCCCTAGGTATGCCAAACCAGATGAAGATGTATTTGAACAGAAAATCCAAGACAACTTGCTCTGTGGCTCTAGTTAGTGCCTTTGCCTCGACCCATTTCGTGACATAGTCGGTAAAAACCAAGATGTAGGATCTCTATCTGGATGAAGGATTGTTTGGTCCCACAAAATCCAGAGCCCACTTCTCAAAAGGTTCTATGACAATCTAGGGCTTTAATGACATCTCATCTAATTGCAGTGGTTGGCCCATCCTTGGACAACTATCACATCCTTTCACAAACTTCTTGGCATCCTGAAATATTGCTGGCTAGTAGTACCCTATTGAAAGGACTTTGTATCCTGTCCTTTTATCTGCGAAGTGTCCTCCGCAAGGTTCCTCATGACAGTCTTTAAGGATATCAAAGACCTCATCCTCTCTAACACATCATCTGATCTGTAAATCGGGTCCAACGTGGTAGAGATTCCCATCTATCCAGGTATATGTAGCACTTTGTTGTATGGTTTTCTTTTTCTCCCTAAAGGACAAATACTGGAGAAACTTCCCTGCAACAAGATAATTGGCTATGTTTGCATACCAAGGTGACTAAGTAGAAATAGAAAAAAGATATTCATCAGGGAAGAATCTTTAGTAGGAGTGAAACTGTCATCAATAGTTAGCCTAGAAATAAAGTCAGCTACTACATTGTCTTTTCCAGGCTTATCTACAATAGTGATATCAAATTCCTGTAACAACAATAACTAGTGTGTAATCCTACCATTTGTAATTGGCTTATTCATTAAGAAATGAATGAAAAAATGGTCAGTGTGTGCAAATACTTGATATCTGGTGATGTAATGTCGGAATTTATTGATGGCGTGCATGATTGCTAAGAACTCCTTCTCGGTCATTGTGTAGTTGAGCTCATATGGAGTTAGATTTTTACTTATGTAGTAAATGGCGTAAGGTTTCTTATCCTCCAGTTGGCCCGGAACAACACCTACAACAATATCTGATGCATCCATAGCTATGTGAAATGATAGTTCCCAATTAGATCCTCTCAACACCAAGGCTGCTGATACACAACCTTTCCACTTTAAGAAGGTCTGCTCACACTTCCCTATCCACAAGAATCCACATCCTTCATGAGAAAGGAAAATAATGGCGATGCAATTCTTGAAATTTTTTCTATAAATCTTCTGTAATATGATGCATGCCCCAAGAAACTACATACCTCTTTCTGCATTTTGGGGGTTGGAATTTTTAGGGTTACCTCTATTTTTGCAGGCTCTACCTTGATTCTGTTAGCAGAAATGTAACGTCCAAGCACGATCCCTTCAGTCATCATCATGTGAAATTTCTTCGTACTCAAGGCAACATCAGTCTGTATACATCATTCTAACACTTTTTCCAATTCTACTAATGATGCATCAAAAGCATCTCCATAAGGTGTGAAATCATCCATGAATATTTCTAGATAGTCATTCAGTAAGTCAGAGAAAATTCCTAGAATTTTCCTTTGAAAGGTTGCTGGTGCATTATAGAGCCCGAAAGGTAGCACTCTATATGCATAGGTTCCCCAAGGGCAAGTAAAGGTTGTTTTATCCTAGTCTTCTGGGGTGATCTGTATCTGATTGTAGCCACTGAATCCATCCAAAAATGAAAATAATTTCTTTTTGGAAAGAGTATCAAGGACCTAATCTATAAATGGTAATGGAAAATAGTCCTTTTGAGTGGCCTTGTTGAGTTCTGTATAGTTGACACAGACCCTCCACTTTCCATTCTTTTTAGGAACAATGAAAAGAAGTGACACCCATTGACTGTCAGATATTGGATAAATGTTAGCACTCAGGTGCTTTTGTAGTTCCTCTTTCACCACTTCCTTTAGTGCAGGGTTCAAGCGGCATTGTGGCTGTCTGACTGGTTTGCAACCATCGTTCAAATAAATACAATGAGTGCATAGGTTAGGGTGGATCCCTTTCATATCCGTATAATACCATGCAAATTCCTTTTTATACTTCTACAACAGCTGTAACAGCCGTTGATTCCGTTCAACAGTCAAATTGGGGTTAGCATTCAAAAAATTTCCATATTCAATCTCAATTGGGCTACTAGAAATATTCGAAGATGTTCTCATTTTTTCAAAATCTATATCTTCCACCTCTTCCTCCTCATTTGCATTTTCAACAAAAGCAACATATAGGGAATTACTAATAAAACTATTAATAACATCATCTTTTATTTCGTCTTTAAAATATTGGGCTTTCCCCAGAGCGAGGAGTGGTAGGGAAAGATCTGACTCAAGCTCAAACTCATCCCACCAAGGGTTGTACACATCCACATTTGGTTTTGGGGGGTAAAGATCAAGGTTCTGGGTTTCTTGGTTGTCCGAGATCACCATGGATCCCGCCCCGCAGCTTATAAATGTGTCCACGGTGGCCAGCCAAGGTCTCCCTAGGATCAAAGGATGCCCCCCCAAATTGAATTTGGGCTATAAAATAAGGAAATTAGCCGAGTATCTCCAGGAAGCTACCGTAATCACTATATCTTCTAACACCCCCTCGGGTTTAACATGGGACCTATCTGTCAATTCCAACACAGTAGGGGTGTGCCTAAGTCCTTGTAGCTTGAGAGTGATGAAGAGATATTTCGTCATTACATTAATGGCAACCCTAAGATCAATTAATGTATTGGCTATGGGTTGATCATTAATGTAGACAGTAACTGTAGGCTTTCCTGGATCATTGTGCTTGGTAAGGAGAGGCTGAACATACATTAATTCGGGTAACTCTCCCATCAAATGTATGGTGGCAGGGTCTTTAGGCTTTCTTCGAGGTTTCTTGATGCCCAAATATCTCATTGTCTTGCCATAGATAGGTACTTCCTTAAGGGTTTGCAGTAAAGGGATTCGTACATATAGATTTTGCAACTCCCTAAGGAAATCAGATTTAGGTTGGGAAGTCATCCTAGGTTCAACCAATCTTTAAGGATACGGGGATTCCTGCGTAACAACAATTGAATATGCTATTACAGGTGTATCAACCTTCCCTGAAGTAGCTGTTACAGATGTAACAATTCTTCTCGAGTTGGCTGTTACAGATGTAACATCTTCGTCTATATCAGCTATTGTAGGCGCAGTAACTGCCTCAAAGTATCTAACTTCTCCCCTTGATGGTTCACAGTCTTCCTTCGTAATGATAGGGGAGTGATTGGGGTTAATTATTGTGCTCGGATCATAATTGTATTTCATTAAATTCCACGGGGTAATAAGGTAAGTCTGGAAGGTTGTAGGAGCCTCTATGCCCTGAGCTTCTTCATTGTTTGGGTTTGGGTTAGGTTGCACAAGTAGTTGAGGTTGTACAGGTGGCGGAGGAGTAGAAGTTTGGAAAGGAGGTAACTGCAGCTGTTGTTGCATGGGTGGTGCAGGAAAAGCTGAATTCTGGGCATTTCCTCTCCAGTTCTAGTTCCACAGGTATGGTTGGGGTTGAGGATATTGGACAGGAGGAGATGGAGACCATTGGTCCCAGAGCAAAGGGAATTGCATTGAAGGAGGGGCAGAATATTGCCATGGATATGGTTGATTATTATATGCATTGTTCCATGAATTGAAAGAGGAAAAGTCTTGAGACATACCTGGAGGTCGCGATTACCATGGCCTCCATGGTGCAATGAAATAAGAGGATTTCACCTCTTCGCTTGATTCTCTAAGTGTTGCCTTTAGTCTAGGAAGCTCCGAACACTTCTTTGTCGAATGTTCGAGCTTGCAAATGTTGTAGAGGCTAATGCTGTTCAATTCACATTCCTTGTAAGGATGTTTATTCTGACAAGTTGGACAAAACACCGCTAGGGGTGTATCAACTTCTAGTTGTGCCTTTTTCATCTGTGCTGTTGTTATCTATGCTGAGAGGGTACTAAGGATATCGGTCTTGAAATTTTCGAACAAATTTCCAATATTCGCTTTGGTTACTCCTCTGTCTGCAGATTTTTGTATGCGAACAGTGGCATCTCGAATCATACTTCTTCCTCTAGATGATCCTCGAGAGCATCGTAGGCAGAGATTTATAATTTCTGCAAATGGCTCTTGTGATATATCGCCCTTGCCTAATAGGTTTAGGGTATTAAGGCAGTTGTTCCTCATTCCTTTGATGAATATAGTCTTCAATATTTTCGGGTCTAAATCACTATGTTTATACCTCTACAAATTATAGTGGATCTATTCCACATAATCTTCCATGCTTTCTTCCTCCTTCTGTGTCATTCTAAATATCTCTTCTCTTAAGTCCTTGGTCCTAGAATAGTCTTGGTACTTTGACAAGAACGTCTCCTTCATACCATTCCATGTTGAAATGGAAGCGGTGCCTAATCCCATGAACCATCTCAAGGCTGCTCCTTTTAAGGTAGCAGGGAATAGATTTAACTTTTGAGCATCTGTTGTATAATCATAACTTCTACACAAGACTCAAATAGAAATGTATCCGGATCTTCTACTGTCATCCCCTGAAAGGATGGTAAAGATGATAGAGGAATATTATTCATAGGAGTTTCACCCCTGAGAGTCCCAATTGGGAATTCAAAAGTGGTAGTGGCAGTTTCTGTTTTAGTGTTGTTATCATTGTTGTCCCCCATGATTAATTCTTCTAATGCTCCCTGTAGTAGACACTCTTCCAACTGTGTTTGTGATGGCCCTTCAAACACAACTAATGCCTCAGATACTTCTAGAGTGGGTTGTTTCACCGCACTACCTGTATCTGGATATTGATAAGTCTCTAAGTGATTCTCCTTCTTAGGTGTCTGATGTTCCCCCTCGGTTTCCCCTTGGCCCTCGGTCCTCAAATTCTGGCTACTCACTTCCCCTTCCTACTCATGAATCAAATCCTTGATCTTAAAGGTATGAGTGCTGGCCTTGGAGTGATATGGTCCTGAAATGGAGGGATTGGAGGTTTCTGCTTTCGCTATGGGAGTAACAACCTTATGTGGCCTTGTCTTCCTTGCATTCCTTTGAGGGCTGGACTGTTCTTTTTCTACCTTGGAGATTAATTCCTGGATAAATGTCTTCCTTTCCAAATATTCACCCTTCGTTTCCTTTTTACGACCTGTTGTTCTTGTGACTTATTACAGTGAGGGTGATTCCAGTATCTCTGTAAGTCCTAAAAAGTACACACATGGACCTTATGTGTATCAAATCAAACTCTAAGTATCTTAGCCTTCGACAGTGGTGAGCCCGCCTAGGTATGTTAGAGCGATGCATAGGTTCTTACCTCTCATCTTACCACCCAACAACTGAAGAGCTGAAGAAACACTAATCAAAGCATCAAAATGTCCTACGTGTCCTAGTGATCACAATGGTGAGCCCGCCCAGGTATGTTAGAGCGATGCATAAGTTCTTACCTCTCGTCTTACCACCCAACAGATGTGTACTAGGAGCACTCTATATTAAACAAACAACTTGGCTGACTATATCGTCAACTTTACATCCTCGAAAATGGCACCAAAATGTAGTGCTATTTTTATCAACCTTAATTGACTCAGACTGTAACATTAATTATCAACCCAGGGTAGGTCTTTGTGTTTCAATGGAGTTTGCACTAACTGTGCCGATACACTCCAGCCAAGCATACGAAAGTGCATAAAAACTGTAAAAGATGTCGCTGATCTAAATTACTGAATCAATCATATATGCAGATATAAAAACAATCCACATAATTAAATCACAACTCGCAGCTATTGAAATAAAGGTGCGCCACACCTAGAACTAACATCTATTCCCACTGGTTACTATTCCTCTGTTGTTTAACTCTGTGTAACAACATAAGATAAATAGAAACAACAACGAATGTAATCCATGATATGTGCAACAACAATGAGAAACTATAAATCAATAAAATGAACTGAAATGTACACTACCTAATCACTGCAATCCCTGCCGAAGAGGAGGGCCCTTCCTCCTCAGCAAGGCGCAGGAAGAACACAAAAAGTGATTAATGGATAAGTTGAAAAGCAATAAAAACATCACCGTGCCAATTGATATTAAAATAAGTTCAGGAATCACAAAAATAGAGTAATGATACTCTTCTATATGTGCGTGTTTGATACATAAAAAGTCGAGTCCTTTATAACTATTACATCCTGAAAATTAGAAAACAGATCAGCCATGAGAATCTATGATTCTCATGTTGATCCAAAAATAAAGAAGTTGCAACCTACTACTAAATAAATATACATTAGTTACAACTGCTTGAATCTTGTTGCCTTAAAAATAAACAATCTACTGCCGACAACTATTATGTGGAATAGTACCCACATTTCCAACTTCGGTTTAACAATATTGAGCAAATGATGGTTCAGGTTGACGCAACATAATTGAAGAAAACACTGTTGATGTAACAGTGGATCCACGCAAGGTGTAACAACATCCAATGGGTAACAACGACCTATAACAACACTGATGTGTAGCAGTAACCTGTAACAACAACCACTTGTAACAACACCTAGTATGTAGCAGCGATATGTAACAACACTCAGGGTGTAACAACGAACTGTTCTACCCTTTCCTACAGTTAAGTCCTGCTGCCTATCTGCTTCTGTGAGCCAATACCTGAGAAAGATAAACCTCATGACATGCTCCTTCAATGCTCGTCTAGTTATCCTCAAAAAGAAATAAAGCCTCACATCTATTCAGTAAAATACAGTAAAGTAACATGACAGTAAAATGGATTAAAAAGGTAAGAAAATAAGGAGTTTGGTCATATAAGGGCACAGGTCTAAAGGACATAAAGGTCAAAACAAGGGAAAGAAGGTGCGGAAAATGGGTGAAAAACCACACCCAACAGAAGGTACACCCGATAGTTGTGAGGTGTATCAGTGTACCCCACAAATATTACCAACTCAGCTATTGGTTGTAACATTTTCCTTGCATCCTTGGTAACATGATAATAAATTGATGAACCAAAGATCCTGAAGTGTGCCATATCTGGTTTCTTACCTGAGAAATCTTCTTGGTGTACTCATCCCAAGAATCCAAGAGGACCCCTGTTCTAAAAATATACAACTGCGTTCCATGATTCAACCCACAAGTGAAATGGTAGGTCCTGATCATGATCCCACAATACTTCTGTTATTCCTTTCATCCACCCCATTTTTTTGTGGGTTATGGGGTGCTATTAACTCTCATCGAATTCCTTCTTATGCACTTAAGTTCTTGAATTCATTCAACACATATTCTCCACCGTTATCACTCCTTAAAGATTTAACTTTCCTGCCATTATCCTTCTCAACAAGTGCTTAAATTCATAGAACTTAGTGAATGTCTGATCTTTTTTCTACATGAATAAAATCCAACACTTACGAGAAAAATCATCTACAAATATTAATTAATACATGTTCTTGGCTGTGGAGGCTGTCGAGAATGGTCCACAGACATATGAGTGAACTCTTTCAAGGATCGCTTGAGATAAAATGTCCTTATCATGAAAGGTAGATTTGGTGTACTTCCCTAATCTACACCATTTGTATGTGTCTCTTTGCTCTAGTGTACCCTTGGGAAGTCCTGTAGAAATTTGTTGCATGATCTTTAAAGCTCCATGGTGCAAGTGACACAATCTTCGATGCCACAACACACCAATGTCTCAACTCCACACCTTCTCTTCTTTTGTGCTTAAAGAAACACAATCTTCTACATCCAATTTGTAGAGATACTTCACCTGAACCCTGATCTGCTTCACTTGTCCTAAGGTTATGTGACAAAGGAAAGTATTTCCTTTGCTAAATATCACATCATAGCCACGGTCCTCCAACATGGAAACTAAAACCAAATTCATCTTCAAACTTGGAACATACATGACATCTTTTAATGTGAGAGGAGAACCGGACTCCCTCTGAAAGGTAACAATACCAATGTCAATCGCACTATACCTCCCATCATCTGTCATTTCAATGTGCATTTGGAGGTCCCTCTCCTCCAAGTCACTGAACAATTATTTGTTTCTAGTCATATGGAATGAGGCTTCGCTATCCAAATACCACACACTACCCATCACTGATGTCACCATGCAAGAAATGAGGGTGAAATCCAACTTGAATTGTGAAGGAAGATCTTCACATGCCCCTCCTCCTGAGGTCTTCTTTCCGACCTTCTTGTGCGGACAATTCGTGGCATAATGTCCTAGCCCATGACAATGAAAAGATTTAATCTTCGACATGTCCTTCTTGCCACCCTGACTGGAATTTTATTTGGAATGGGATGAATTCCCTTTCCCTTTCTTTGCCTTTCCAGCTAAGGCACAATTCTCCTCATCATCATGCTTGGATGAGGATCCATCTTTCGTGTTCTGCCGAATCTCTTCTTGCACCAAGTTGAACTATAAACGCTCCCACTCTGGTAGCTTTTGCCTCCCATTTACTGAGTCCTAATATTTGTGTCAGCTCTTGGGAAGGCCTAGAATTGATAGGCTAATGAGATCGTCTTCAACAACTGTAACACAGACACTTTCAAGCTCATTCCGACATTGGGTGAACTTGGTCAAGTACTTTGGTATTATGTCACCCTTCTCCAGCTTGATTTTTCTAAGCTTATCCTTGAGTGCCAGCTTCTTGTGGTCACTGTTATTTTGAAACAGGTCTGTCAAGGCCTTCCACATTGCATATGGAGTCTCCTTACCATGGAGGTTTGAGATATGATCTCAAACTCCTTCTAGGATAATCCTTCTCGCCTTTGCAACACATTTTCTCCACTTTGCTAGACTTGAGCATCAACTACTGAAGGCTTAGGAATATATTTGTCTATGAATTCCTTAAGCCCGTTGACTTCCAACACTGCCTCCATCTTGTCCTTCCAAGAAATATAGTTCCAATTACCCTAAAAGGCATATTCAAGTCTCAATCCGTAGAATGACATCCTACTGGCTCTGAAGTATGATATTGCAAATTCAATTTCACCTGTAAAAGACAAACTCATATTCTCCTCTTCTAGAGTGATTTATGATCCAGTACCATGCAGAAATTCCTTGTAGATTCAAACCGCTAATTGTAATATGCTAAAACAATAGACTTGAATCTAGTCTACTCATCAGTGGAAATAATTAAATGATCGCGAAATCACGAAGCATACAAGAGAAAGAATTCAATCAACACATTACACTATTATTTTCTGGGGAAAGCTAGAGCTGAAAACCATTGCTATCTATACATTGCATTAGTCAGAAAATATGAGAAGATTATAATGCTTTGCTCAAGCACAAGCAACCTTTGAACTATCTCTATCTGTCTCACAACTTCCTCGACAAGCCCAGGCCAATACTTAACCAATTTTCTGTTTGACCAAGTCCCTATTTCTTTCCACTATTTCCTTGGGAATTAGCTCCCTATTAATTAGGGAAATTCCTCAATTGGAATTGTGCAATATTCATATGCCTTCCTCTAACTGCATGCACCACCTGTACATTTCAAATGATTATATAATTGTTAGTACACAATCCCTAAACTCCAATCTCAACTGGGTAACTCTCATATCTGACATGCATGAGTTATTTATGAGTGAACCATTAGTTTATTGATTGATCACTACATGCAACACCACACTACACTACAGGGAGCATCACACTACTAGAGCTCCCACTAGTTCCTCCAACAGTTGGAACTAGTTTAACTGACTTTAACTTAGTTAAATTGAATTGATTAATTACAACTCAAAATAAACTCAACCAGGCTTCTATAATGTAGGAGACACTCTACGTGACCCAAGTTACACCCTCAACTCGAATTAACTAAGCCAACTAATTCAAATTAACTTAGTTAACTAATACAAGTTGTCATGAGATGTGGAATTACAATTTTATTCCCAATTTAATTTAAGGACAAAGTTAAAGTAGGATTTTCTTGTTGTATTTTCAACATCCATGTGTGTATTACTAATTTATGTATTTTTATATTTGTTGAGTGAGCATAAATCAATTTGCGTCAAAATGTTTCGATTTTAATTAATTTGAAAAATTTCAAAAACTATTTGCAAAGTTTATTAAAGTTTTGGTAAAATTAAATATTAAATTTATTTTTTAGAAATTGAAAATCAATTCTTGAAATTTTATTTTTATCTTCTGATTTGTGGATGACTAATTTTTTGTGGTTAAAATCAATCTGTGAGATTTAAAAATTGTTTAGAGAATTTTTGGCGAAATCACATAAATGATCTTTTGTCGACGCGTTTCGAAATCACATAAAAGATCATTTATGTGATTTCGCCG
>APFE030536552.1:107261-161633 GCA_000404065.3 Pinus taeda
TATTCCTTGCTTGTGTTCTATTAATTGTTGTATTATTTCTAATAACAATTTTTTTTCACCTTTTTCCCATTAATATGCTTTATTAATCACAATATTTTTTTGATAGTTTAATTATTTAATTATTGCATACACTTTTATCATAAAACTATGTTATCATGTACCAACAAATTATTAGCAATTTGATTCCCCCTCCACCAAGGTTGTGGTGCTTAAATCATGCACTTAATATAACTAAGTTATATGATCACATTCACCCCATAAGGGTTTTATACCTTTTTTCACATATTACACTCGTTTAATATAATTTTATGTTATAAATTTAAATTATACTAGTTAAATTCTATTTAGATATTTGTTCAAAAATTTATATAATTAAATTTAAGCGTCGAAATATTTGTCATATAGTTAATGTTTTCTATTTTTTAATCTAACCAAATTATAGTGATTTTAGAAAGTATTTTTAATGTTTTTCCAACGTAAAAATAAAATTTTAAAAAATGGAATAATTTCTTACCTTTTAAGTTTGATAAATCACATTTAATCTTAATGGATGTTGTCCATAAAAGTTTAAATAAATTATGATTGGGTTTATTGTTAAGGCACTATTTAGTATTAAGATCACATGTTCAAAGTTTTAATTTAATTATCAATAATTATTAAGTGGATGGTAGCGATTTAACCTGTAGAGAATATTTTAGAATATATTCATATAGTATACACAAATGAAATGTTGACATTTATGTCTAAGTAGTTATGTCCTTTTTGCCCTTTTAATCAAATTGATTAATTTAAAAAAATGTCATATGAACAAGTGTCATATGAAGTGAGTCATGGTTTTTTTAGGACATGTATTGATAAGTCATAGTATTGGCCCAAACTATTGTAACAAAACCTATTTACAAATTAAGAATCTCTATGGTAAAATAAGACTAAATTTCTCCACTTAAGAATCTTATTCCTTATCTTTTTAAATATATAAATATTTACTCATATATTAATTTATTTGTAATTAATAATAATAATAATAATTTAAAATAAAGTTATAGTTTAGTTAGTTTTTATGACTTTTTAATTTTAGCTAAATGTATTATATAATAATTGTTTTGATATTTATTATGGATGGATGTTTTTTTTTTTTTTTTTTTCTCACGTGTGGTTCACGGGTACCCATGGTCACTAATTGGGTAGATCGACCCCGAAGGGGATCACACCCCTCGGGATACCATGGTCACTAACTGGGTAGATCGACCCCTAAGGGGATCACATTTACCCATGGTCACTAACTAGGTAGATCGACCCCTAAGGGGATCACACCTACCCATGGTCACTAACTGGGTAGATCGACCCCGAAGGGGATCACACCCCTCGGGATACCCATGGTCACTCACTGGGTAGATCGACCCCTAAGGGGATCACACCCCTCGGCCTATATCTAGACCTGACCCCCAGAGCTTTGGGGAATTGACCTGGTGACCTCCCGATTGGCAAAGCACCAATTTGACCAATTGAGCTAACTCATGGGCTATTATGAATAAATGCTTATAAATAACTACCAACTTTTTAATTTGTATCACATTTTTTAAAATCAAAATATAATTTTGATTTAAAAATATATATATATAATTTCTCAATAACTTACATTACATTTCATTTCATTTCATTTCATTTGATAAATCATTATATAAATTTAATATAAAGTTGAGTTTTATATATATACTCAATTTTCTAACTATATTGTTCGATGTATTAATTGTGATTTGTCTTTGATTACATATGCAGGTAAGAAAATGTATTATATGACTTGGATTTTACAATATATTAATCTATTCATGATTAATATTGGATTTCTCATTTTGGCAGGACAGGCTATAAAGGTATGCAGCCAATATTCCACTTTTTTCTTTAATTTTGAATTTTTAGATATAATATTTGTACATAATATGAGTTTTTTAATTTGTTAAATTTTATAATTTTTATTTTTCAAATATAATTTATTAATTAATTTTATTAAAAACTAATTTTTTTTTTATCATGAGAAGGAATATTTATATATACTCTTTGGTTGATCTTTATGTAGGCAATTTATACTTTATGCAGTAATGAAGCAGTGTTGAAGTTGCCTTATTGCCTTGCAATTACAGGATTCATATTTAGCATTTTTGCTCTTGGTGTCCCACACTTGTCAGCCTTGAGATTGTGGCTAGGGGTTTCAGCATTTTTAATTCTCATATATATCCTGACTTCTATTGGATTATGTATAAAAAATGGTATTTAATTTTTCTTTTTATTTTCTTTGAATTCTATTGAATTATGTATAAAAAATGGTATTTAATTTTAACTTTTATTTTCTTTGAATTCTATTGGATTATGTATAAAAAATGGCATTTAATTTATCTTTTTATTTTCTTTGAATTATAATGGTTGTATAATAAATTTTTTATCACTTAGATACTGATGCTATAATTTACATCTCTTCTTTTTTAAATTTTTTTTAACCACAAATCTTATTTTTGGTTGGTATTGAACATGTAGGCTATGATAGTCCACCAAGAAATTATGAGATTCCAGGTTCAAGGGCAACACAAATTTTTAATTTTATTGGTGCTGGGGCTAATTATGCATTCATATTTAATACAGGGATGCTGCCAGAACTACAGGTATTTTATTTATATTAATTTTCTCCTATTAATAATTTTATATTTGATTATTATTTTTTATTTAAAAATATTATATCTCTTTATTTTCTTTTAAAATTTAAAGATTTATCTTTTATTCAATTTTCAATATTTTTTTAAAATTTTATAATACTAACCTGGTTAATCAAATTACCTTATTCAATATTAATTTAATTAATTAAATATTAACTAAATAACAACCTATCGAATAATTAAAGACCTATAAGACTAATATAAAAATAAATAGTTAAAATCCATACATGTGGATGTTTAAATTATTAAAAACTCTACCGATAAACTTCAAAAACATATATACACTAACAAATATAACACACTTCTCAACCATGCAATATCTAGCATATACCAATGACAGTGAACCTCTTTAGGTGATAGGAATTTACAAGGTTATGGATTAAAGAACAATTTTTTTTGCAAAAGATTCAATTTTCATGAAATTTGTTTATGGATGTTTTTTCTTTAATTTAATTTATTTAACAAACTAATAAATACATCGAGCTATTAAATTTCGTTGAAACAATAATCTTAAAAGTTTAAGGACTAAATGTTTATGTTAATGGAAATTCCACACTTCAAATATCTTTATAAATTAATATATGAAAACATTAATTATTAAATTTTAATAAAGATATATGAAGTGTATTTTTAGGTTATTGAGTTATATAATATATATAGATATATATATATTATAAGTATATATAAATAATATTGAATATTAATATATATTATTGTTAATTTTGGATTATATATATATATATATTATATATGGCGGAATATTAATATGATTTATGTTAATTTTTGGATTAAATAGTTAGGATCAAATTTTTTAAGATACATTTTTTTTAGTAAAGAAAGTTAGTATTAAGAAATTTTTTTTTTTTATTAAATATAAATTTAAGTTAATATGAATTTGGAGGATTAGTTTTATATATTGCACTTATGTGTAAAAATAATATGGACGAAATTAATACATATGCTTAATTTTGGAAAATACACTAATAGAATGTTTATATATATTATATATATATAGTTATTTAACATTTTCTTCCCATATTAAAGCATTAAAGGAATTACTAATCTCCTTTAATCTTGAATTAAAAGCACATATCAATGAAACAAGAATTTAGACAATTATACTAATCAAAGCATATATATATATATATATATATATATATATATATATATATATTATATAAATATATATAATATATAATTTGATATTGAAATATTTTGGTTAATTTGAGCCATGAGAGTTAGCTTAATTGGTAGAGTACATATTGCTAAAGCACCTCCCCAATGGGGGTCACAGGGTCAATTGTTTTATCTCTCTATATAAAGTTGATATAAAATTATGTTATGGACATTAAAATATTTTATTTTTAGTCAACAATAAAATATTTTTTTTTGTTACCTTGATCGGGGTGCAAGCTGGTGGTTTGGAAATCAAATGGAGGTTTAATGGAGGGTACTTCTAAGTACTGTACCACCCCCCTTGCACGCTCGAGGTGATGGGTGCGCTGGTCCTTTGCATGATTGCATGCAGGGAAGGTGGGAAAGGTGGCAATGAGGGTCATGGTTGTGAAGGCATAAATAGGAGAAAAGGGAGACAATTGAGTGTTGTAGTTTGGTTTGATCGTGGACAGGGAGGCTAGTGCACTGGACGAGTTTTGGGTTGCCATCCACATCACCAAGAAATTAATATGACTGGAGGAGCTCACGGGTATGTACTTCGATATCTCTCATCCATCACAATGTTGACCTGTTTTGGTTTTCGCTAGAGGGAGAAGGGGAGAATTATGGATGAAAACTGGGAAATGAAGGAACAATGGAGGAATTGGGGGTGGAGACTATTGGTTTTTGCATGGTCTCACGTCTGTATCCTGCATCCACTTGGTATTGTTTCCATTTCCCTTTGCTTTGAAATTTCACCGTCTCACATGGGAAACCTGGGAATTCTGAGCAGAGGGCTGAGCGGGGTTGCTTGTAGAGGTCTTGCGGGTAAAGGTAGAGGGACAAGCTTGGGGGGGAGAGTGTGCCTATCCACCTACAATGTAGGAGAAGGTTCTTGCTGTAGATGCAAGTGTAGCTGTTGGGTGGTAGATAAAAACCGCAACAGAGAGGGAAACACTGAGAACTATGGGCGGGAAGTCTAGCAAGGGAATGGTAATGGCTATAACAAGTGGATAGGCGAAGGCGACATCATGGGGCTCAGGGATGAGGGGATGATTGAGCTGGGCTCTTTGGCTGCGTCCTGGGCAGAGGGGAAAGGGTATGCATACCATGGCTAGTTGAACGAAGGCATGCGACAACGCTCACCAAATGGTAATTGGGGAGTGGAAGCTACCTTTCCTGAGGCTGAGAGGAGGTGGCTAGGGCGACGAGGGACCACTGAGGATGGTAGTGGGTCAACCCCCTATTGGGAATTGACCTACGACCATGGAGCCCCTGACAATGTAAGTGAGGGGGAAGGGGAGGAACAAAGCGGGGTGGGAGCTTGCAATAATACTACTCGGGGGTGAAACTACTGTTATATCTTGTTCAATTGTTTTGGTTAATGAATTTTTGCAATGAACAGGGCTGGGGCAGGAAACCATGGCTCTTACTGCGAGAATCCATGACCGTAGAAGATGGGCCCAAGCAACTAGAAAGGATATGGACCCAGGCACGTCTGAGGCACACAGAGGTAGGTAACCTGTGGAAAGGCTTATCAGTGAGGTGACAATGAAATATCATGAGGGCATAGATGAAGGTATTCGTAAATTCTAGAGGAATGGGAAGAGGACATCAAACATGAAAGAGAGACGAACGCGAAAATGGAGGATTAGAGGAACCTTGTCCTAGACCCTAGCAACACTAGAGGCAGAATCACCCAATTTAAACAGACCTTATACCTGTACTAGCTGATGAAAAGCTTGCTAGGCAAGGCTATGGAGCAGATTTTGGTGGGCATGGCTATCACTTTCCAAGGCATGCCAAATTATAAACATGAATTCCAGAAAGTGTAGTTTCAACTGCACAAGCAGGATATCGGACTTGATAGAATTGAGAGGCACATCCCATGTATCTTGGAGCTAACAGAGATGCCAGGTTTGAATGCCAAAGACCCAGCGCCAGTGGAATCAGCTTCGACTGATCAAAAATATTAAATAATTTCCCCTGTTACGTTTTGTTTAGATATGAGGTATCTTTTACATTTCCTTATGCAAGAATATGTATAGGTAGATATCTAGAGTATGGACATGAATCAAAGACTTAAATAGCTTGGATAGAAAGATTGAAAATCTTTTGTTATTAGATGACATAAAATGTGGATAGGTGGCCAACAAACTTGGTTTCCCACTAGGCAAGTTGAGGCCACCTAACCAATCTATGTGGCGTAAATTTTCTTTATAAATGAATGAAAAAAGATGATCTACCAAGATTAAAAAAAATAATTTGTTATTATTAATATAATATTTTGAAGTACTCCTTCACAATAGAAAGTGAAATTATAAGAATTTTCTTAATTTCAATTGTTTTTTTCTCTCTATATGAAGTTGATATAAAATTATGTTACTTAATATGGACATTAAAATATTTTATTTTTGGTCGACACTAATTTTTTTTTTGTTATCATTAATATAATATTTTGAGGTACTACATGCCATGTAGACACAAAATGAATCATACTTTTCATTCACACTAAAATGACATATCCATATTGTTTGTATTATTATTACTTTTTAATTTGTTAATGTAAGTATTATTTTATTAGTTTTAATTGTAACGTTATAGGGCAACATATCCCTAATATTGAGTTGTAGAATGTCTCTCGACGCAATAACTAAATACTATTTATTAATTAAACTTGAGAATCAATAGTTATTTATACAATTGTGTGTTTGTGTGTGTGTGGTATATATATATATATAATATATAAAAATTTATTTTAATATATAATAAATCATCGCAATATAATATTTTATAGATCTGGATTGGATCATATTATTTTTTTTTCATTAGTTCAATGCTGTAAAGTGCAAAATTGGAGGAATTAATTAACAAAAAAATAAAAATAAATAAATTGCTTTTATTATATAAATTTGAAGTACTCTTCACAATAGAAAGTGAAATCATAAGAAATTTCTTAATTTCAATTGTTTTTTTCCTTTTGTAAGTTATATAAAATATGCTACTCATTGACATTAAAATGTCTTTATTTTGGTCGACACTATTTTTTTTTTTGTTATCATTAATATATTTATTTGAGGTACTACATGCCACGTAGACACAAAATGAATCATACTTTTCATTCACACTAAAATGACATATCCATATTGTTTTTATTATTATTACTTTTTAATTTGTTAATGTAAGTATTATTTTGTTAGTTTTAATTGTAACGTTACAGGGCAACATATCCCTAATATTGAGTTGTAGAACGTCTCTCGACGCAATAACTAAATACTTATTTATTAATTTAAACTTTGAGAAATCAATAGTTATTTTGTACAATTATGTGTGTGTGTGTGTGTGTGTGTGTATATATATATCTATCTATCTATCTATATATATATTTATATATATATATATATATATATATATATATATATATATATATATATATATAATATATATATATAATTTATTTTGATAATATATAATCAATCATCACAATATAATCATTTTATCATGATCTGGATTGGATCATTATATTATTTTTCATTCATTTCAATGCTTGTAAAGTGGCAAAATTGGAGGAATTAACTTGCACGACACTTTTATTGACGATCCCAATTTGGAAAATTGGGGGAAAAATGTCAGGAGCCATTTTTATGAAGCCTTAAATGACCACTTTTTATGGTTCTAAACTTACTAAGAACCTAGATTCCATAATATAAATGCCCATACCTTTCCAACGACACAAGAATTATCTCAATCAGAGCTTGGATGAGAAAGTTATGCCTCTCAAAAGTTGACCTTTTGTGATTGACCACCATAATTCAAGAGGATGCCATGTCAATTCTTGTTAATTATGGAAAAATGGTTTAGCCACCTGGGAAATATAAAAAACACATTATAAGAGTCAATTTGTAACTCATTTCGAGGGTGGAATGGGTCAAATATAACCCCTAGTTTCCTATAGGGTTATGTTATAATTGGGCCACTAGGAGGAAAAGAGGTTTGATTCCATTTGCTTGTATTTTGTTCGAATATAGTAAAGTAGAGAAAATAGGTATAAAGAGAGAGAGCATAACAAAGGGGATTTCTGTCCTATAGGATCCCATGGGCCACAAGTCTCAAGAAACTTCATAGAGATTGCCTTCTCCTTTGAGGCTTGTGTCATTTCCATTCCAAACAAAAGAGAGTAGAGAAACCTCACCTTTTAAGTAGATTTTCTCCCATAAGGGTTTCCCATGGCATATCTTGGTTTTCATTGTGGTTTGTGAGTGATTGTATTTATCTATTCTCTATTTTCTTCATATTATCAATTTCATGCATAAACAAAAAACAATAATAACAAATTTGGAATCTAAAATGAGTTAACACTTAATAGTATAGATGTCGGTTTCTTTTCATATATATGTTGTGACAAACTGTGTAGTGGTATATCCACAACAATTTACAGTTCATATTGGTATCATATCATATTTCTTTGTATATTTTGTGGGAAGTTGCAGTGCATCATATCAATTTAAGCATAATTTCATAAAACCATAGCCATGACTAATAGCTCGATTTTTGATAACCCCAAATATCCATCAAAGGAGAGGTTTTCGTAGCTGGAAAGTGTAAGCCACAAATGTAAACCATAATGTGAACTTCTTCATGGTGGACCTAACTAGTAATCTAAATGTAATCAGAGAAGATGGGGGTTCCAACATATAGGTCAGATTCGAGGGAAAAATGGGGGATAAGGAAGAAAGAAAGGAGTAAAGGAAAATAAAAAAAGAGTAGCCACGTTCGAGCATTGTGAACCTTTCATAGTCTCTCTTAAAGTTGGAAGCAAAGGTGGATATAAAATTGTATCAAAGTGAGATAGATACTTTGAAATTAAATTATTGGTTGCAACAATTAAAGGTTTATTTTAGTGTTCAATATATAAAGGGGGAATAAAAAAATTCATTTGCTCATTTCAAATTAGAGGGTCATTCCCTAACCTAGTGAGAAATCCACAAGGAAACCCTTAAGCTAGAGGGGGCTCCTCCAATAACTAAGTCATAGTATTTTAAAACTATCATAAAGACCCAATTCTACCCTATTGGGTATGTAGAGGACCAGTGGATTTGGTGGCATTAATTCAGGCAAAGATAAAGGCAGAGTGTACATGAGTACACCACAAAATATCTTTTCCAAGAACCCATTTGTGCTCCTCAATTATTTTAGGGGTCTACATAGCCATATGCAAAATCAAATGATGTTGTTCAAACCCATAACAATGGATAAGGCTTATGTTCAAGGACAATATATGGAAAACAAAGGCTAGAAGAAAGGGAAGTAGATTGGTTCAAAGAAGAAGAAACACCAAGAAGCTAAAGGAGGAAAGGACAGGAACATAGCAACCACAACACATCAATGAAAAGACCCTGCAACCACTGGAAACACTACAACATTGATGGTCATAAAGAAGAGAAATATTAGATATTACATCCATATCTCAACTTGAAGAATTGGAAATTAAATCTAGAGCTCAACCAGAAGAACTATAAGAAGGATAGAAAGAAGAAAAAACCATAGCTATATTTTCGATAAATCACATGGAAAGCAACTCAAACATGGATGAGAAGATTGTTTGTACATCAATGCAAAAGGGGCTAAATCGTAGTAGCCTTCAAAAATAAGAAGAGGAGATGAAAAAGCTCTTCTATATACAAATATAGGTTAAGAAGAAAATATTGATGTTTTTTTCAAATGAGTTTCATAGGAAAATGCATTGGGATGGGTCAATAAGGAGGTAGAGATAAATGTAGCCAAACAATTTAAAATTAAATTTGCTATTAGTGTCAATTTTATTGATGAAATAGACTTGGATGTAATTGCATTTGATGTATGTGGAGTTGTGTTTGGGATTCCCTATATATAATGTAAAATTCAATATTCATGTGAATAGCTAACCAGTACTACCTCATTAAGGACGGAAATCCTTCATCATCAACACACAAGTCAAAGATTTCACTACTAAGTGCCAACCAAGCTACGAAATTGATTAGTTGTAGCAAGAAGTATGTTATATTATTATTAAGAGAAAATCAGTTTGCAAAAGAGTCAATAAGATTAAAGGCATCCCTAAAGGGGTGCACCAAGGAATAGAGACAACAACTAGAAGAGTTGCTCTAGGAATATAAGGGAGTGTTTTAGGAGCCTAAAAAGCTACCACCTAAGAGGTAAGTGGAGCATGAGATCCAAATTTTATTGAATTCTCCATTTCCAAATATTGTGTTGTACAAACAATCCATTCTAGAAGCAAATGTCATGACATTGGGTTAGTCATACCATTTGTTCTATGTAATACATTGGATACATTCATTATATTAATGAATAATATAATGCATCCATATCTAGATTCATTTGTTATTATTTATTTGGATGATATAAAGAATATGATGATACCTTGGAGGAGTACATATCACATTTAATGTAAGAGCTAGAGACATTAGAGAAGCACCATATACTGGAAAATATCAAGAAGTGTGAGTTTACACAATAATATTTGTTTTGTTTAGGCTATATGATTGGTGGAGGGGAGCTTAAGATAGATCCTACAAATATGGAAGTCATGATGAAGTGTTCAGTGTCTATGAATGTTTCAGAGTTTAGGGGTTATGTTGGGGTAGCATAGTACCTAAGGAAATTCATAGGTTCATTTTCAACAATATCCATGTTAGATGTGGAGCCTGATTATCTTCCTGATTTAGAGGTCTTATTTCAACTGCATTTGGATCCCAATCCCAGACAATGTGGGGGGGCTTCCCCCCCACAAGGAGCGCCCCCGAAGAAAAAATTAGATAAAAAAATTCCTTGTAAAATATGGTAATTTCATAGTCAATCTAGGTCATTCATTAGATGGAAGATCTTATAGTAGAAGTTATGTTAATTTAAGGTTTTTTTACCCTAGATGGAAACCCTCTGTTTATATGAGGGAATTGTATTGCAGTTGTGTATTATTATTTTGTGCGAGAAAGAGAGAGGGGATTGTGTGAGAGTGAAGAGGAAGTTATAGTGGATGTATTGTAGATTTTATCCCTTCAACTTTCTAGATAATATAAAAGAAAGTATTAGTTGTTTCTCTATGGATGAAGCCAAAATTGGGTGAACCATGTATATATATGTCTCTCTTTTTTAATGCTTTTATGTGTTTGTGTTTAGAAAATCTTTTATGTGTTCCATTGCTATATTATTTAATTTGTAACAATCCAGTCCACTCCATGCCATAATAGTGAGTGACAAGATTTTCTAGAGAGGGAAGCATTAGTAGAATTCCTTTGAGAGATGAAAAGGAAAATAATTCAAGAACCATTTCTTGCATTACCAAACTTGCAAAAATCCCTTCGAAGTGGAGATAGGGGCGAGTGAGTATTTTATGGGAGCCCATCGAAGTGGAGATAGATGTGAGTGTGTATGTAGGGACAAAGGATTGTATGCTACCTTTCTGAAGTATTTCATGGGGTGGTTCTTAACTTCCCTACCCATGACAAGGAGCTCTATGCCCTAGTACAAGTTGTTAAAAAGTGGAAACATTATTTGACGGATAAAGAGAGCGACATCCACATAGATCACCAACCGCTACAGTATCTGCAAGCCTAGAGTAAGTTACAAAAAACCATGCATTACAAGTGGATGGGGTTCTTACAAAAGTTTCATTAGCGATCAAGTACAAGAAGGGAAACACAAACAAGTTGGGTGACATGCTTTCAAGGTAATCCAGATAAAAAATCATAGGTTTTGCAAACTCTAATGCACATGGAACTTTTCATGCATGTTGCATACATAGAGGCATATATAAAGTATAAGGACTCTAGGGAGGTGTAACGATATCTATAGGGCCAAAGCCATGTGGACGATGTTGATACAACAATTGATTGTCATCTCTAGAATAGGTTACTCTATAGGCTAGAAAATTTATGTGTTCTTAAAGGTGAGTGACAATGGTTGATTAGAGAGGGTCACACCTCTAAGGTTGTAGGGAATTTTGGTGTTGGGAAGAAATTTTCCAACTTGTAGAGGTATGTGTATTGGCTGAGGATGTAAGAAGATGTAGCTAGATTCACTAGAATACATATAATTTGTTGTGTTGGAAATCCTAGTAATAGGTAACAGGTCTATATCATCTCTTACATGTGCACACTTGTCCTTGAGAAATAATTTCCATGGATTATTTGAGAGGTATACCACTATCAAGAAGAGACACAACTACTTGTTTGTGGTAGTTGAAAAGCTCAACAAGGTGTGTGTTCTCATGCCCTGTAAAAATACTATCAGGGGGAAAGAAGTAGAAAACTCGCTATTTGAATAGGTCTCGGTTCACTTTGGGATACCAAGGAGAATTGTTTCAGATAGTGACACCAAATTTCTTAATGCATTTTGAACTATGATGTCGAAGAACATGGACATAAAATTGAATAGGTTTATAACCTTCCACCCAGTGCAAACAAATGGGAAAACAAAAGTAGTCAATAGGACTTTGGTATTGATTTTGAGGGGTTACAATGTGAAGCATTTGAAGACATGAGGTGAAAATATTGTCTAAGTACAACACTCCTATAATATATCAATCCACACTTTAATTGGTAAGTCACCATTTGAGGTTTGTTTTGGATATTTTCCACCTTCGCCTTTAAATGTTGTATATGGGAAACAAAGAGTGAAGGAGGATCTCACAAGGGACACTTCAGGAGCATAATTGTTTTTTTAGAATACTAGGAAGCTCCATTTATAGGAAAATGAGGTGTTGAAGAATTCATAGGAAAAATATAAGGCTAGGAATGATCTACACAGGACAGAGAGGTCATTCAGAGTGAGAGACAAAGTATGATTACAATTAAACAAGGAGAGGCTACAAGGTCATAATAAGAAAATTATGGATTTGCAATATAGTCCCTTTGAGATACTGGAAAAGGTGGGAGATAATTCCTATAGACTCAATGTATCCCCATACATGTGCATTTATTTAGAAGTGAATGTGGAAAATTTGAAATTTTATGAGCCTTCCATGTTGGATCAAGAAGAGGAGTAGTTCCTACCTTACATAAAGGATTTAACACCATATCATAAAGAAAAGTTGACTGAAGATACATTTTTGTAGAAGAAGTCTAGAACTACAAGACAAGGTGAATATGACCTTTAGGAGATTTAGTTGAAAGGACAGATTATAGGCAAGGATAAATGGTACTCCAAGGAGAAGATAGAGGAAAATTTTCCTCACCTCATTCCGTGAAATCTTTTGGGGACCAAAATACTAACAAAATGAGGAAGTATGATCTATATTGGATCACTGTATCATTTTTCATCCATATCAATGCTTTAAGATATGAAAATTTGGAGGAACAACTTGTAGGGTCATTTTTACTTATAGCCCTGGTTTGGAAAATGGTGGGGGGACACTTTAGGAGCCATTTTGAGGCCTTAAATGACCACCTTTTTTGGACCTAAACTTATTATTGACCTATATGCCATAATCTACACATTGGTACCTTTCCAACAACACAATAATTACCTCAATTGAAGCTCATATGAGAAATTTATGCCTCCCAAAATTTGACCTATGATGATTGACCACCATATATTGAGAGGATTCCACGTCAACTTGTATTACTCATGTAAAAGGGGATAGCCATGTGGGGATTATGAAGAAGAATCAAGAAGGGTCAAGTTTTAACTCTTTTTAAGGGTTGAATGGGTCAAATCTAACCCCTAGTAACTTGTCAGGTTGTGTTATAAGCTGAACACTAGAAGGAAAATGGGTTCAGTCCTATTTGCTTTCATTTTGTTCCATAGTAGAGTAGAGTAGAGTAGCTGGGTGTGGATAGAGGGAGAGATCACAAGAAATGTGGTTTTCATTCTGTAGCATTCCATGAGCCACGAGTCTTAGAAAACTTCATAGAGAGTGCCTTCTCCTTTGTATTTGCATCATTTCCATTCCAAACGAAAGAGAGCACAACAACCTCACCTTGTAGGTGGGTTTTCTCCCATAAGGGTTTTTGAGAGCATATCTTGGTGTTCATTGTGGTTTGCGAGTGATTTTATTTACATGTTCCCTATTTTCCACATATTATCTATCACATGCATAAACAACAAAATAGTAATAACAATTATGGAATCTAAATGGAATTAACCCTTAAAAGTATATATTTCAATTTATTTTCACATATATGTTGTGAGGAACTATTGAGTGGAATATCCACAAAAATTTACATATCATACCATCTAACAATTGAACTTGAAATCTAATCCATGTATTCAAAAGTATCTCATTCAAAGGACTGTTATCATATCATTTCCATTTATGAGATTATTATTATCCCAATAGAATTTCTCCAACATTAAAAATTGTATTACAAAACTTGGACTTAATATGGTTTTTGAATCATAGTAAGTGAAAGAAAAAATGATAGTAGAATGTTTCAATTTTTTTTTTTTTAATTATCATTTCAGCTTCAAAGATGTAAGGGTATTTTCACAGAACTATATATATTGGGAGGAAAGCTCACCATTTTGTTGAGGATTCTTCCTCTAACCTTTTCACTATATTAATACCTTTATATATATGGTTTGCAAAAAAATAAATAAGAGTTTCTATGAGGAAAACATGGACAATAATAAGATTTCTTCACACATCATTCTCATATAGAAAAAAGTAAAAATCAATAATTACACATAGACACACATATAGTTGATAGTAACACAATCATAAGAATCAACTCATCAAATCCGAAAGAGAACTTAAGCAATTAGAGAAAATAAATTCCAAAGGAAAGGCCAAGTCTACTTTATTACAAATGAGATCAAATATCAATGAAATATGCAATAAAAAATTATAAATAAAGGAAATATCTTGTCCTTCTTATATTCATAAAATAATAGCCCGTTAGAAGTAGAAATAACAATTATATTGTCCTTGATGGGGGTGCGAAGTGTGATTTACGGTGATATGGGAAATAATTTACACCACCCAAGCAATAATTAGAATGGAAACCATTCAATGTGAGGGGTGGTGTGACCACCCCATTGTAAGTAATTGCATGTGATCTATCAATTTTTGGAAACTTCTTTGGGATGATAAGATGGCTTGCAGAAAGGTGCAACGATACTGGTGACATAAAATAGCTGTTAGTAAGAATGTGGGAATCCTTGTTGGTATAGAGGTTCAAGTATGGGGAGAGAACCTAGTGCACTTGTGTGCTTTTGATGTGTGAAGCTTGTAGCTGTATGCATCATCAATCGACTGACCAATTGGTACTCCCTGCAAGCAAAAGTCACAACTCAAATCCTTCACAGTAACTCTTAACCTCCTCAGGTCTTGTTGTTATACTATTGGGTTATTTATTAATGTATGGCTTTTTATATGGACTTAAATTCCCAGTGATGTGAATATTAGTTGTCTAATTTTGTGGATTCCTAGCTGGTATGGTTTTTTAAGTGGTGCTACTGGGCTGAGTCTTGAGTCTAGGAGAGAGAATCCTACTAGTACGACTGACCTCATCTAGATTTTATTGAAGCTATTCATGTGGCTATGTCTTGTTTGTAGAATTGTTGTTACCAAACTCTACAATTTAATAATGTGTCTTGGCCCGTGGATTTGTCTCCCCACTAGCATTTTATCTATAATGACACTAATTATAGTTGGTGTATTATGTGGACTCTTGGTCAGAATGAAGGTACCTAGATTACAATTGAGTTATTTTCTTGGTTAGTGAAATGGTTCCTCCCTGTTCTAGTTGAATCTAGCGTGTATGTTAGGAGTATTGTAGGGTGGGTCTTCTTCTAATGAATGACAAGCCTAAGAAGTGGAGGGGGTGGTCAAGGTTCTCAGGGAAGGAATCATGACCACAATCAAGTCTACAGATTCCTTCTGTGCGAACATCCCTAAAGACACCCACAATGAAATGCAAAACTTAAAATCCATGAATGTTAGAGACTTTCATCCCATGTTTAACTCAAAACTTCTAGAGGAATTTGGATAGTTAATATTAGACCTTGGCCACAATAAGGGTCGTAGGAGGGATAATTCTAATGGAGAGACAAGCTAACCAACATAGTATCTTTGCATACTTGGATGATGTTAAATGATAGCAGTGAAACATATGCTTCGACATGGTGAGAATGGATGATCGGTTGGCTCAGATAGAGCGACACATTCCTTTTATGACTATGTATTCTGCTCCTTCAGGGTCTAGGACGTGAAACCCTGCCCTAATAAACCTTTTTTATTAATAGTTATTATATGGTTATTGTTAGTTTTGTCTGGTATGATATTTACATAGAATATCTAGTGATGTTGGATCAATTAAACTCCGTTTAGTTTTGATCTTGCTACTCTATTGGAAAATAGTCAAAATATCTATTTTCCATTAGGTAGGTTGAGACCATTGACCATAGAATTTGATGGTGGTGAATGGATGATCTATGTAATGGAATTTTGGTTGATGTGAAGTAATAAAATATAGCTTAAAAAATTATAATTATATTAGTGATAAAGGGCTTGTTGACAGTGCTAGACGCACCAACATTCAGGGGATCTCCCTGGTATGAGGTCCCAACTAGACCTCACACTGTTTGGTGTAGGAGTCCCATTCAGTATGATGGACCGATTTCCATTATCTTAGAGATTTTCCTTTGCTCTTGTTGTTCATCACATGAGAGTGTTATGCTTGTATCTTCAAAAAGCGAGGTGAGTATGCCTGGTGAGTGCATAATGTAACTTGTGTCCGGATTCTCTTACTGTAAAGGAGAGGGTACAAGTGAGCCTCTAGATGAGAGGTAGTAGCACCACCTAGGGAGAGACACACGTGAAACAACAAGGGTCTGACCAACACCCAACGGAGTAGTCCACATCGGGTGCAATAGTTGTTAAAACTGAAGTGCAAGGGAAAACATGTACACCATCCAACAGAGTAGTCCACACGGAGGTGACGGTAGTTATAACCAAGAAAAACAAGAATGGTATGTCTAATGTCCTACGGAGTAGTCCACACAGATGAGATAACTGTGATAAACAATACAACACATCTGCAATAATATAAGTACTAAAATAACCAAAGTAGTTCAACTATCTTAGTACAGATTAAGTAAACATGCATTACAAATGTTTAAAGAGTGGTCTTGAAAACATCTACAAAACATGTGTGAAAATGTTTTGGCCTGAAACACGCTTCTGAATTAAGAAAAAGTCCCAAGACACATAAGTACACCATACATCACTAGTCCCAATGGTGGACATTGGAGCCACTCCTCGCTGCCCAAAAAACAGACTACAAACTCTCAAGGCTATATCAGAGGAGCCAAGGTGGAAAGTCCTTTGCTCATACAATGGGAGGGGTATATATAGCCATGGGTGATGCTTCACCCTTGTGTCTCTTGGACTACCCTCATGGCTATTCAACTTCCCATGACTTTTCAACTGACGTGACTCTTCGATTTCTTGTATGTGTCCATTTGAATTCACTTTACATTACATTCAGTTACAATGGATATGGCCCATAATGGTGATGTGGCCAAGACAACTCATGATACAACTCAACATGACAATTCTGACATGTACTGGTTGACTGTGGTGTCCATGTAAAGTTGTTGTGCTACTGAGTGATGGATGTACTCTTGGTGTGTTTTTTTTTCACCTTCGCATGGCATAGTGTCAGGGGGTCCTCGATGGTCTTGGTCTTGCTTGATGGTTCAATTCATGTGTTCCTCTTTATTTTTGCTTGATATGCTCGGTACATCCGTCCAACTGTAAGCAAGTCTTCTGGCATGTGCACTCCTTCTTCATCCCATTCATCATCTCACCATGATCTTCGAATGTACATGTTCTTGCAATTCACTCATGATGGGAAGACATCAAATCCAAAACCTCCTAGTCTAGCATAAATAATTGTTCTCATGTTCTGGGTGATAGGGAAAGAGGACAACTCACTAAGACAATGCAGAGCTTAGCTCAGGATGGAATGAGGCATTCCAAGAGGACAACCTGCGTTATCAGGAAAAACTACGCAATGATCACTGGGATTCAAGATTGCACAGTGAGAGTCACTAGTGTCAGCTATAAGGTGGGACCTTAAGGGAGGAAGCATCTGCACAGTTTTCATAGGGAAGACAAAGTGGGCTGCAAAGGGACTATTGTTTAGTTCTGCATAATTTCTAGAGGGAAGATAGAGAAGTGCTAAAGGGGGATTGCTAACCACGACTGCACCATTTGTGGAGATAGTGTAGGACAAGCAATAGGGTAACTACTAGACATGTCTGCGTAATTTCTCAAGGTAAGGTAGAGCAAGGTTGCAAGGGTCATCTAAGAAGCTCTGCGTAATTCTGGGGAATAGTGCAGAGCAAGGCAGCAGATGACCAACTAGGATTGTCTGTGCAAATTTGGAGAACAACACAAACCTGAGTCTAAGAGCAATGTAGGCTTCTAACGGGAAAAGAGGAGGGTTGATGACTCTACTTTTGAAATGCGCAGTTTAGTTTGACAAGGAGGTAGTTTCTGTGTAATTATACGATGCAAACAGGCTACTCACCTTCATGATTATGTATGGAGCTAACCTGGAGGACAAACTCAAGCATTGCGTAGTTCTGGGTGGCAGACCAGGGTCACTAGGGGCTGAGATAACCTAGTGCAGCTTAGTCGGGGTCCAACAGAAGAGGGTTGTCCAGTCGGGTAGATTTTTAGGAAAATGGATAAGTGTCGAAAACAAGTGAACTTTTGCAAAATGACATTGAGAACCTACACTTAACATACTCGACGATGAGACAACATAAACCACCATGAAAACAAGACAAAAAATGCCCTTAGTGAGATTGTCTTAGAGTTGAGAATGATAAGTGCGACACTTGTGATAGACCTTTAGACGACCGTGACGACACTTGCGTGATAGTTCTTACAGATTTGTGTGTGAATAAAACAAATGTTCACATAGTGAAGACAACCTAAACACACAACCATACCTTCAAACTCAACAGAATTAGATCACAATTATGACAAAGCAATCAACGTTATGAAAGACAATTATTGGTCAAACAAGAAAAAAGATGAAAAAGAATTTGCAAGGGCTCATCAATGAGCTCGAGTGTTTGCAACCATCAAAGGAAAAGCAAGGAAGGCTCTGAAATTTGGATGGAAGCCAAAGTTTTGGAGGGTGTTTCAACCGCTACAACACTTGGCAAAACACTGGTTGAATACTAGCTTTTCTATTTTGGTTCATTCTCAACACAGGGCCTTGGCCTTTTAGGAAGTATTGATTCACTGTGCAGATCACTTTGAATTCCCCAATTCCCCGAGGAAAGACATGGTTCACCTTGTACCAACTCGGTTGAACACAACACAATAATTCAACTAGATCGTCATGTTTCAAAGAAGGAAGCGTAATTTGTCTCGCGAGCTTAAGATTTTCAGAGTATTAGTTTTCATCTCTGGTTTTGCTCCATTGCGAGTAGGCTTGGACAGTACTCTAGCAGAGTCACGCAAGAACAAAAACATTTCTTTACTACCATCGATCCTGGACAGTACCCCAGTGGAGTTGCTTACTTCACCTCTCTGTGCAGGAAGCCTTTCTCTTCATTCACCTTTGTTATTTTTTGAAAGAGGAATGTGCATAGGAACTAATTTATTTTTGGGGCAGAAGAGGGATCCCGACTTATTGAGAGCAAAAGAGGTTGTTCCTTTAGAGAAGCATGTAAGAAATTTGTTTCAGGCTTGCTCATTTAGATTTTCCACTTCTTCATTTCTACTAGTTGGATAAGCTTGAACACACAGAGCAGAAACTGAATATAGGAATGAGGTTTCCCAGACTAGACACGAGTTCATGGTTTGACCAAAAATTTTCTTACAAACATATTATATTTTCCGTCAAGACTTCATTAGCCAAAAGTTACAAACAAGCACAAATAAGATAGACACATGACTGACCAAGCGCTGCAATGTCACAAGACTCTTTGAACTTTAGCCACATGCACGTTCAGAAGCCAGAACATAGTGTGGGACAACACTTATTTACAAAACAAACAACTGAACAAAAAAGCAAAAGAAAATCAGGAAAGCAAAGAACAAAATGATCAAGCAAAGAAGAAAATCAAAGAAAATAACAGAACAACAATGAAAGCAGTATGTACATGGTGAGGGGCAAGACCCCAGATCATTGAAAATAACATTTAAAGTCTTGGCCATTGACATGGATAGTGTCAATCTTCCTGCCAAGTGATTGTAAATGATATTTGTGTTGGCCAAGCTTCCCGTGAACTGTGAATGGGCCAATCCACAGGGACTAAAACTTCGTATGTTTTCCTTTATCTTCGTGGGATTTATCCCACCACAAGACTAAGTCACCCACAACAAAGATGGTACTCCCTATAGACTTGCCTAACCATCTCTTGATATGGTTTTGGTGAAGTGTGAAATTTTATTTTGCTTTCACTCTTTCTTCCTATAGATTGTGTAATGTGTCCATCCTACGTTGAACTAATACGCATGGCTTGCCTTGGGATTCTTGGGATAACTAGAGAGCAGGAAAGTAGATATTTGGTGGGAGGATGGCTTCTTTTTTGTATACTAGGAAGTAGGGGGGGTATTTAGAGAGGGTTTGGGTGTGCCTTGGTCAACCCATAGAGAATTCACCAAAGCGGAATGCTAGTTTTTCGTTTAGAGTAAATGGTCTTTTTTATGATGCAGATAAGATTTTTGTTCGTACACTTGACAAGACCATTTCCTTGTGAGTAGTAGTTAGTTGAATGATTTAACACAATACCATTTTGCAATGCAAAGTCACAAATATTTAACGAATAAAAGTACATTGCATTATTGAAAACAATTGATACATGAATGACAAACCTCGAGATGATGTTTTGTCTTTGGAAGTCGATGACTTCCTGGTCATTCAATTATTTTAGCAGAACTTCTTCTGTCCACAGTGTGAAGTAATCTGTAGCAGTGTTTCTTTGATGAATGTGGGAAAATCTCCCCAATGATGTCCAGGCCCCACTATTGGAATGGTTCATCCACTGCAACAGGCTACAACAGGGTTGTTGACCTTTTCTTTTTGCCGGCACATCTTTGACATACCGGGCATTTGCAGGCACATGCATGTGCATCTTTGAATAATGTAGGCTAGTAGAAACCGTCCCACATGATCATGTGCACTGTTGTGTTTCCCTTGAAGTGACCCCTAGCTGGTTTGTCATGGAGATAACATAACACCCTTTCTAAATCCCATGCCTCCAGGCACCTGAGAAAAACGCTGTTGTGATGTTTTCTAGAAAGTACTCCGTACACCAACTGGTATGATAAAGGTTTCAGTTGGAGTTCCCTCTTCTGCCGCATAGAGAGGTGAGAAGGCATGGTGCCATGCTCAAGGTACTGAAGCACGTCTGCATACCAAGAATTTTCGTGCGAAGTGAGGGAAGCTCGCTCAACATTATATATTTCAATTTCTTGCTCCCAGCCGACGAGCTCTACTTCTTCCTCTTGCGTATGTGCTACTTTAGCTATGAATCTGCAAAGACCGTGACCCTTTATGGTGTGAATTGGCTCGATTTCAAGATCATACTCTTGTAGTCCAGTCATCCAGTTCACCTGCCTCTCACCCAGCTCTTGCTCAACAAGCAGTGATTTGACTGTTAGGTGTGGCACAAAGACAATGTAGTGAGTTTTTAAGAGGTAGGGTCTGAAATTTTAACCACCTTGTATACAACATATGCTTGTTTGTCCATGGTGGGATAGTTTAGTTTAGGTCCTTGCAAGCTCATACTCATGAAAGAGATGAGTTGTTCATTATTCATCTCATCTTTCTGAGTGAGTACAACAATGAGTGTAGAGCAAGAAACCTTTGTTGAGATTTGGGTTGTGAAATGTAGCACCTGCATTTACTAACCCAAATGAAATTCTATGGTAAGCAAATGTACGCCAATTTGTATGGATTTTTTTTTTCATTCTTTCAGGCTCTACTACCAGAACCTGATTGTATCCTGATAAACCGTATAGCAAAGGGAACATATTTTCTCTAGATATTGTTTGTAATATGTGATCCATTGAAGACACTGGGTAGTTATCTTTGTCCAAGGTACGGTTTAGATTTTGGAAATCAATGCACAAGAGGATCTCCATGGAATTCTCTCTGATAGGGACTAATTTTGAAACCCATGTGGAATGACAAATCTTGTAAATGATCTGAACATCCAACAACTTAGTCAATTATTTTTGTATGAGGGGCTCAAGTGATGGATGTACTTTCCTTACCTTCTGCTGAAAAGGCTTGGTCCCCTCTTTGATTGGAATGATGTGCTATATTATTCGTGTGTCATACATTTTTAAGTCATCGTATGTCCACACGAACACATCACGGTACTATCTGAACATACAGACACAATATTTCCACTCTTCTGGCGTGCAACATGTACCAAGATTCATGAACTTCGGATCTTTGTCAATTCCTAGGTTGATATGTTCATACAACATTGTGGATCCGTGGGTTTTGGCATTCACCGACCCCTAAAAATGGTTCTGCAAGTCATACAACTTCTTGAGTGATACCACACCCTTGGGGATGAGGTTTTCTTTATTTTCATTAGTTGCACTCTATAGATACTTCTCATGCTCTTATTCATCTATCGCTGTGTCCTTGAAGACTTCAACATTGGGCATGAAATGCAGTATTTGTTGATCATCATAAAAAACACATACATTAGTGATGTTGTCATGGATATATGGCTTATACAAAATTTCAATACATAACCTATCCCTAAGCGGTGTCATCCTAACAGCTGCATTTGCTAGAGCATCTATAGTTGCATTACGCATTCTTGGTACAAAGATAATATTGAACTTTTAGAAGTTAGAGATACGTTTCCATACCTCTTGTTGGTAACTCTTAAGATGATGTGAAACAAAATGTATGGTGTTACGTACCTGACGTACCGCGATCTCTGAATCACCTACCACTTTAAGCATAACAATGTTGAGGCTGATGGCTTTCTACAAGCCCAAAATGAGTGCTTCATACTTGGAAGTGTTGTTCATGCACTCAAACTCCAAGCAACTTGAGACTAAGTGTTTCCTTTGCAACGGGCCCGTTAAAACAAAACTGGCTCCAAAGCCCTCCTGTGTCTTAGATCCGTTAAAGTATAAGGTCCACATGTTATCTTTATAAGGACCACTTGTCGTGCTAGTACTACTGTCACTACTATTGTTACTGTTACAGTCTATGGTACATGTTTCATTTTCACCAGTTGGGCAAGGAAGGAGACCCAACTGTATGTTTGGTGGGGTTGGGGCTGGTTGCATGAGATAACACCCTAGCTGCATTTCTAGAAAGCAATTTCCGAACATAAGTTTTGCGAAAGCCAACGGTTCATTTTCACCATTCAAGGGAGTAACGTTATGTTTCATATATCTTTTTGACAACACCGAGATCTAGTTATTTATGCCCTTATGCAGAATCCATAAGTGTGACCAGCCCATAACAAAGTATCCTTGCAGCTTGTTGGACCAATATTTGCTGAGAAATAAGCCATATGCTTCCAGGATGTCCACAATCACAATGTTAATGCACTGATGAACTTGTTCATTAGATGATAATCGGATAATCACATCCCGAAGTTCACCAATGGTTGGAACACATGTTCTGTCAAGTTGGATGATTTGTGCAACTATTCTACTCCATTGAGAATTGATTTGCTCAGCAATAGAGAGTGGCATGACATTGACTGACACACTAGAATCAATCAAACAGTTGTGGACATTGAAGTTAAATATTTCGAATGATAACAAAAAGCAGAGCGAGTTCACTTCCTCCATGCAAAGCGCATTGGGCACAAATGCGAGTGTGTCGGGAGACTTGCTTCGTCCCTTGATGGAAGAGGAAACACTGTCTGTGGAGGTTTTCCCCAGTGTGCACAAAAGAATGTGCCGCTAACCCTTGATCTTCGTTAACTCATAAAGAGAGATGTTTGCACAGGTCTTTTTCATGTCTTCAACAATGTTGTAATCCAGAGCGAGAAGGCTCACTGAGATGTCCGGGGGTAGAATTGTGTTCATGTTGTCTGGTGGGTTGATTTTGTCTTTGCTGCTCACGGATATGCTCTTAGCTTAGTTTTCTTCCTGGACTTGGTTTGTGTTTTCTATGTGAAGTTGACAGGCAGATCAACTATTCTGAGAAGATGTTGTCTTACTTTTTATCTCAGTATCTCAAAAATAGTGGGGGCCCCATGACTCCTCAAATTGTATCAACTATTTTTCTTTGGGGCCAGATGGTTACTGATAGGTTGCTTCTTGGTGTTTGTTTTCTGGGCAGTGTTAGCACATTGATACATGTTTATTTCATGCCCAACACTTGGAGCTTCATCAGATGCAGAAAATTCCTGTGCGTCTTCACCCTCTGACTCAACCTGTTCATTGGCCATAAATTGGTCAATCAACTGTGTAGCCAAGGCGCTCATTCCTTGGTTCCATCCTTAGCAAGTACTCTCTAAATTCATTTCGCCATGGAATGTGTACTAATGATTTGTCGTGATTACATACAGGGGAAACAAAAGGTTAGAGCTCTGCATAGATTTGGTCGGGTGACTGTTGTTACTGCTCAAAGCTGAGTTTTATTCTGTGAAAATATGGGAGGCCTATTGTTCGCAGTTGTCTCTCTTTTCTTTTGTTTGAGGTTGGAAACTTCGGTTGTTAAGGACTTGACGAGATGAGTAAGGTTTTAAATTTCACTTGCTTCCTTTTCCTTTGCCTTACTCACAGTAGTCTGAGACCTCCTACCTAGGTATTTGGAGTCCTTAGCTGGTTCGTCATCTACAATGAATCCAATAGCACACAGGTATTTCTCCACATCAATTGCCTCTTGGAAATTTTCCAAAAGTGTTGGTTTCACAGTTCTCTTGACGAACTACGCAATTTTGGTTGACAGTGCAGGTGTGTAGTAGTCAACTGTGATGGAGTCATGAAGTTTGGTGTCTATAGTGAAGTTGTTCAAGATATGGTTAAACCTTTGGTTAAAATATTTCACCTTTTCTTTCTACTCCATCTTGAGACTACCCAACTCTTTTAGCATCATGGTGGGGGTTTTGCCTTCAACAAACTTCTCAAGAAAACTATCTTGAACACCCCCCAATTATGAATGGAGTTGACAGGAAGGTTGTGGTACCATACAGTTGCTCTAGCATCTAAGGTACATGGGAAAAATATACATGCAACATCATCATAATGTACCTTGAGTGTCTGCAGATGTAGGTGGAGTGTGTCTAGATGATCTTCCACCTTCACTACTCTATCAGGGTCATACTTTGTTAACAACTTCTATGTGTGCCTTGGAATCTTGAGCAAGACACTTGGGAGTGCCAATGGGCCCAGTGTCATCCATTCCTGATTTTGGTCATCCATGTTGTCCTCTTCTTCATCCTCCTCCTCATCTTCTAAATCTGACAATTCAACCTTTGAATATGTTGGTTTGTCTCCACCTCCGCCTCCTCCACTACCTTCTCCTTCACTGTCTCCACCGGAACCTGAGCCCAAGAGTACAAGGTTATATTATTCTTCTTCAAGGAAAACTAGAGGTTCCTCTTCATTTTCAAAAAATTCTTCCATCTCTTCAAGAGTGGCGAGGATTGCTTCTTCAACAGATGAGACTACCACTCTTGTGGGAGTAGTCTTTTGCTTCCTCTACGAAGAGGGAAGAGTCTGAACTCTTGGAATCAGTCCAATAGCTTTAGAAAACTAATGCATGATGGGATGGACAACTCGGATGTGCTGATATGAAATTCCTTGTTTGGGTCTGGGAGGTGAGGAATAAAAAACTTTATAGTCACATGTGGGAGAGAGGGAGTTTGTATAACTGCCTTGACCAGATGATTGATAAGTGGGGTTGGTAGGACATTAAGCCATAAATTGTTGGCGGCCCTCCTTCTAGTTCTAAAAATGTTGATGGTGCTGGACCCGCCAACATTTAGAGGATCTCCTTGGTATGAAGTCCCAACTAGAACTCACACCGTTTGGTGTAGGAGTCCCATCTGATACGATGGCCCGATTTCCATTATCTTAGAGATTTTCCTTAGCTCTTGTTTTTTAGCACATGATTCATTGCAGAGGGCTTTCTTTATCATAATGCATAGCTTAGGTATGCTCGTATTAATGCAGAGTTTCTAATAATTACTCGTCTTAATAAGCTTTTTTTCTTAATTCACTATAAGTGCTTGCTTACTGGGATGAGGTAGGTTCTTAAATAGCTTCTTCTTTCGCTTCCTTGATAATAACTACTAGGAAAAAGGGAGAAGCACTACTTGCATTAATTAGCTTCCTTTATAAAGACTACAAGTATGAATCAAGAAGACTTTCTCAACTCCGCTCTATAGCTTATCGGGCTAAGTTTTCTCCATTACTTGCTTAGAGTAAGTAAAGGTTGCTAGTCACTCTGTTGATCGGTAGAGATTGCCTACCTCCTTCCTTATTCCAGTTGTGTCCTTTGCTATCAGTCTTTTAGTAGTCTCCCTTCCTGGTGTAAGAGCAAGCCAAGAAAGCCTGCCTTAAAGCTTCATTTCCCTTTTGTCAAGTTGATTGATTCTCTTAAGTTACACATATGGTAGGGGGGGATTTCGAGCTTGACTGATTCTTTTCCTTAATCCTATCCCTCACCAATAGTGAGTCCCTCTACTTATAGTCGAGCGTTCGTACCTCTCCTTGTCAGTCGAGTCACTAACGTACCTCTCCTTGTCATTCGAGTCACTAACTTACCTCTCCTTGTCAGTTGAGTCACTAACGTACCTCGAGTGCTATGCTTGTATCTTCAAAAAGTGAGGTGAGTATGCCTGGTGAGTGCGCAATGTAATTTGTGTTCAATTTCTCTTATTGTAATGGAGAGGGTAAAAAAGACCCTCTAGATGAGAGGTAGTAGTACTATCTAGGGAGAGACACATGCGAAACAACAAGGGTCTGACCAACACCCAACTGAGTAGTACACAATAGGTGCAGCAGTCGTTAAAACCAAAGTGTAAGGGAGAACATGTACACCATCCAACAGAGTAGTCCACACGGAGGTGACAATAGTTATAACCAAGAAAAACAAGAATGGTCTATCTAATGTCATGTGGAGTAGTCCACACAGATGAGACAACAATGATAAATAATAAAACACATATTCAAAAATGTAAGTACTAAAATAACCAAAGTAGTTCAACTATCTTAGTACAGGTTATGAAAACATGAATTACAAATGTTTAAAGAGTAGTCTTACAAACATCTACAAAACATGTGTGAAAACATGCTGGCATGAAATAAGTTTCTGAATTAAGAAAAAGTCCTAAGACACATATGTACACCATACATCACTAGTTCCAGTAGTGGGACATTGGAGCCACTCCTCGCTCCCTAAAGAATAAACTATAGACTCTAAAGGCTATGTGGGAGGAGCCAAGGTAAAAAGTCCTTTGCTCATACAATGGGAGGGGTATATATAGCCAAGGGTGATGCTTCGCCCTTGTGACTCTTGGACTACCTCTGTGACTATTCAACTTCCCATGAATTTTCAACTGACATGACTCTTCGAATTCTTGTGTGTGTCCATTGGAATTCATTTTACATTACATTCAGTTACAACAGATATGGCCCATAATGATGATGTGGCCAAGATAACTCATGACACAACTCAACATGACACTGCTAACATGTACTGGCTGACTGTGGTGTCCAAATCAAGTTGTTGTGCTGTCGAGTGATGGATGTACTCTTTGCGTGCTTTGGCTTCACCTCTGCATGGCATAGTGATGCGTGGTATTCGATGGTATTGGTATTTCTTGCTGGTTCAATGCATGTGTTATTATTTCTTGTTGCTTGATATGCTCAATACGTCCGTCCAACTATCAACAAGTCTTCTAGCATGTGCACTCCTTCTTCATCTTGTTCATCATCTCACCATGATCTGCTAGTGTACCTGTTCCTGCAATTCACTCATGATGGGACGAAATCAAATCCAAAACCTCCTAGTCTATCATGATGCATTTTTCTTGTGTTTCGGGTGAAAGGGAGGGTGGAAAACTCATTGAGACAGTGTAGAGCGCAAATCAAGCTAGAATGAGGCATTTTGGGAGGACAACCTGCATTGTTGGGAAAAACTATGCAAGTGATCACTGGGAGGCAAGATTGTGCAGTGAGAGTCACCAATGTCAGCTGTAAGGTGGGACCCTAAGGGAGGCAACCTTTGCACAGTTTTTAGAGGGAAGACAAAGCGGGCTGCAGAGGGACTACTGGTCAGTTCTGCATAATTTCCAAAGGGAAGACAAAGCATTGCTGTAGGGGGACTACTGACCATGATTGTGAAATTTTTGGAGACAATGTAGGACAAGCAGCAAGGGAACTGCTAGACATGTTTGCACAATTTTTGGAGGTAGGGAAGAACAAGGCAGCAAGGGTCATCTGGGAAACTCTGTGCAATTCTTGGGAACAATGTAGAACAAGGAAACATATGAATATTTGGGCTTGTTTGTGAAAATTTGGAGAACAATGCAAACCTGGGACTTAGGGCAGTGCAAGCTCCTAGCGGGAAAATAGGAGGTTTAATGACCATGCTTGAGAAATGCGTTGTTTAGTTGGACAAGGAGGTATTTTCTGCGTAATTCTAGGAGGAAGATAGGCTACTCACCTCTGGTATTGCATAGTGCAGTTGACCTGGAGGACAACCTTAAGCACTGCGCAGTTCCAAGCAGTGGAGAAGGGTCATTGGGGGCTAAGACTGTGCAGTGCAGCTCAGTCGAGGTCCGACAGAAGAGGGTTGTCTGGTCAGGTTGATTTTCAGGAAATGGCTAAGTGTTGAAAGAAAGAAAACTTGTGCAAACTAACATTGTGAACCTACACTTAGCATACTCAATGATGAGACAACATAAACAAGCATGACAAAAAGAAAAAACATGCCCTCAATGAGGCTGTCTTGGAGTTGAGAGCACCAAGTGCGAAACTTGTGATAGACCTTCGGACGACCATGACGACACTTGCGTGAAAATTATTATGACTTTGCATGTGAGTATGACAAATGCTCACATAATGAAGAAAACCAGAACACACAAAGCTAGACCTTCAAACTCACCAGAATTAGATCACAAGCACGACAAAGCAATTGACATGTCGGAAGACAATTGCTAGTCAAATAAGCAAAAAGATGAAAAAGACTTCACAAGGGCTCATGTGGTGAGCTTAATTGTTTGAAAACATCAAAGGAAAACCAAGGAAGGCTCCGAAATTTGTATGCAAGCCAAAATTTTGGAGGGTGTTGCAGTGCCTACAACAGGGCTATAACTAAATGATACAATTTTGATATAAAAGTCCAATAGAAACAACCCAACTCTCATTATTATGGCTTAATACATGTAATCTTTCAAAATATAATAAGTTAGGTTGCAACCCATTGATATTTTAACTCTAACTATGGATTAATCTAAGGAAGTGGTACAACCATTCCTTCTCAATGAAAATTGTCACAACAATATTCAATGAATTTAAAAAAAATATATGTGATTTTAGTGAAAATTTCTCCATGCATTCTTCATTTCAAGTCATTTCTTACAACATAATATGGAATTGGATATTATATTATTAGTCCCTTTCATCATGGCGGGGACTATTAGTAATTGATTTTTTAGTCCCTGGATTAGTTTGTGCATAAATAAAACCTTTCTATGCAATTTTTTTTTTGATATTTCATAAAGTTCTTTCTGTGAACCTATCATATAGTTACAACTATTTTTTAACCAATGGAAAATTTGATGGTCGTATTTGGCCTCTTCCCGAGGCATTCATCTATATTCTCCACATATTCCTTGAGTTAATAGGATTTGGACCATCCATATTTTCTCAAGTGTAACTAATACTAGGATTACTTGATTAGCATTAAATGTTACTTTAATTATGAAAACCTTTCATTGTTCCCTTCATCGACTATTGATGGAGAGGACACCAACATGTAGACAATGTGGCTATTAATAGTCTCCACAATAGTCATAACTTGCTCCCCTTCTTATGGGTATTAGTATTCTCTCTGACTTGAAGTGGTACCCTTCTTTTTTCTGATAGTTTTCTCCCATTCTTACAGTGTTTTAGTAGTATCCCTGGAAATTTATTGCACTTGTGGAACAGAAAGAGCCCCTAATAACAAATGAAGTTTATGAAGTGAGTGACAACATAAATTCCTAAGGTGTGCGAGTTTTGTCTTACCAATGATGTTTTGATAGATTTCAAAGGATATTTATATTGTTACTCATAATCTCCACAAATATATATGTTCAAGCACACAAATATTAAAGAAATTAACCCCTGTATTTCCTATGTTACTTGTTTGTCTATCTAGAGCTTTAAGCTATAGCTAGAGTGGGTTCAAAATAAATTTATCAATATCATGAGGACGTAATTAGTTTGAAGGCTACTCTCCACGTTGTCCATTGTTTCTAGCAAAAAAATTAAGCATCCATACAGTTAGCTCACGAAACAACGTAAATTCCTAAGGTACAAGAGTTTTGTCTTACCATGTCTTACCAATGATGTTTTTATAGATTTCAAAGATCTTGATGCTGCTCGTAATCCTAACAATTATCTATGTCTAGAACATGTTTAGGCTTAGATATTAAAGCAATGAATCCATATATTTACTATGTTACCTATCTCACTTGCCTGTATCAGATAAAGCTTGTAGGCTCATCCAAGTTTGTGACTGTAACATGGTCCAAAAGTATGATAAGCTAGGACTCTAGTGTAAATTTCATTGAAAATTGCATGTGTAAATTTGAGATGAAGCCCTGGTTTTGTAACGGGAAAGGATCTAGAGCTTCAATGTGAATGGAAATGAGGTCTTTTTGAGGTTTTCATGTTTTTGGATCCAAACAACGTTGAATACATCTATGGCCTAGAGCCACATGGGGGCTTCTATTGCTTACAAAATTGAAGCAAGAGGCCCTAAAGAAGACAAGCTAGATCGTTGGACATGGAGCCTACATTGTTGTTCAGGAGAGAAAATGCATTTAATAAGAAGTATTATGCAGCAAAACCTAGTTTGGAGAACATGGGAACACTGATGACATCGTGATATAATGCCATACAAGAGGAGGGACTAACCAAAATAAGGAGCCAAGGATGAATGTGATCGGTTTGAAGCTACTCTCCATGCTTTCCATCGTTTGTTTCCTACAAAAATAGAAGAAACCATACAATTAGTCGGAGAAACACATCAAAAAATTGGAATTGATAAAAATATGAAAAATGACATGAAAACTCTATGTGGAGGTCGAACCTAATTCCTAATTGCAGATACTAATTATCTTAAAAGGTCGAACCTAATTCCTAGTTGTAGATAACAATTATCCTTAGAAGTTTCTTATGCATCCAAATGTGTTAGGTGTATGGCATATGGGTAGAAAGAGAAGTACATCAGTTCAACGATTTCCTTCACACTTGTTTTTTTAATTGATAAAGCGGTTTTTCCCAAGAAAATGATAGTAACAGGAACAAATACGAGGCTACATGTAGCCCGTGTGTTAAGCTTTCTATATTATATTATATAATTTTAAAATATATTATGATTAAGAGAAACGAGACAAAAAAATTGTGGGGATACACATACCGTCCTTGCATTCAATCCACCTGGTTGTACCGATTATGAAATTGGATTAGCTGGATGCCACTCGACCTATCAAGAGAGGACTGGACCAATCACTTAAGATGTGTTAAACATCTTGCTAGCCTCAGTTATCTTCCTTCCTTTTGCTTCTCTCACAGTCAAATTCGTTCATTTATTGATTCATGGAACAACAGAAGCTTGGACTATGTTGTATGGGAATTCTAATATTCCAAATAGGTACTATTGTATTACATTTAATATTCTTATCCATGGTACATAATAGCATTATCATGTAAGTCAATTTGATAGATGATTATTAATGATCACTTTAAGGGCACACCAATATTAACAACTAAGAGAACAATGTTCTCTAGAGCATTTATATTTATTTAGATGTTAGAAAATTAGACCGTTACAACCAAGACCAGTGGCATTATTTGCAGGGTAGAGGTTTAATTTTGATTCATGATTCAATGTAGTTATTTTCATATAGGATCATGTTTTACCCTTCAACCTTCCTCTTGAGATAACTTATTGTCCATAGTTTATTTTTTCACTAAATCAACACTTTTGTTGGCTAGCTACAAAAGTTGAAGTTTCCATTCCATCATTTTTTAGTCCATCATCTCGTGTCCAGTGAGTGCCTAGGGTTCATGGTTCTACTATTCCCAATTTTTTTGGTGTTGGATGGCGGGTAAGCTCAAGAGCTCTGACAAAAATAGTGCAACTTGTACTAGATTGTTCTGATTGAACCAATGATCATTCAAAGAGACCAAAGGAAATGAATTGTTGTTTTCCTTTTTAGTGCTTGGATATATGTATACCAACTATGGCTACAATAGTAATAGTTATAGCATAGCTTTTGGAGGCTCCTTTTTTATTATCTACATGAATATATTTATACTAGTATGTGTGATGAACTTGACATAAGAAATGTGATAAACTTAGTTTCAATCGTGTCAGGAATTCATCAAATTTGTATTCTGAGAGTTTTTCTTTTATAACACTTCATTGAATTAGGCTTATGTGATCATTGGTTTGATGTATCTTAAAACCTTTAGTCATGAGAATTTTTTTAGATTACTGGAATGCTTAGGCCAAAGCATGCAAAGAGCTATGCTTTCAACTTTTGAAAACTTAAACCATGATATCATATTTCTACCACTTTTCCTTCTGTCCTATATTGTTGATAGAAATGACTCAATATGAATGCTCAAAGAACATTTCAAGATCAAGATTTATGTTTGTTTTCAACTAAATAAGATCAATAAGTATTCTGTTGGGTGCGTCACTTCATGAACTCACTGAATAAATGGTAGACATGCCTTTCATTCACTGGAAAATCATCCACAATCCTTTTGGATATTTTATCTTGGTCTGTATCATTCTATCATAAGCTATTTATGACATCTAGAAAGAGTAATTACTATGTGCATGAAGTCTAGTTTGAAACTCAATTTGTAGAAGGTGAGTAATAGTCTAGTCCTTGGTTATTTGTCTGTAATAATAATTTATTCAATTTCAAGCCTCAATCAAATAGGGACTTGTTGCCTTACAACTCCCCTTGTTTTAATTTTATATGATCTTATTTTCAAATTTTAAATAAAGACTTAGAAACCCTTTTAAAATAATCACTACAATCCATTCCTCTGAAATAAATAAGGAGTAATGTTTGAACTTAATATAATCATTTGAAATAAATAAATAAAAGGAAAAAAGTTTTCAAAAACAAATATATAATTTTTTTTCTTCCATATTTTAATTATTAAATAAAGAAATATAAATATCCATATACATAAATAAATGGTTTTTGTAAATTTAATGAAAAATTAAAATGGGTGAAAAGGTTGAGAATCTTGATTTCAATCCTTGATATTTTATGTATTCAATATTATATTATTATCATAAATTTCCATCTTTAATTTTGTGGAAATATTTTTTAATTTATTTTTCAAAAAAGTTAAAAAAGTCATAAAGAATATTCATATCTTAGATTCCTTGTTCCAAATATATCAGTCTTGATCTATATTAACTCTATATCTATCAGGCATCGAGTGAGCTCAAATCTCTTTTCATTCTAAAGAGGTTTGTACCTCAAGAAATTTAAACCCCTCTAGACTAATCCACAATTAAGATGAATATAGATTTGTTTAATTATTAATTATTAATTATAATTATTTTTATTTTTAATTTATTTAATTTCAACATAGTCAAAATGTTTAACATAACATAACCTTTACAATATCTTTTTCCATACTAAAATTGAAAATATCTCTTAACACAAAAAATTACAAGACAAAAAAAAATTTAAAAAAACCTTTCATTTTTATTAAAAATCATCTCTCATTTTTTTTCTATGAAAATATGTACTCTTATATTTTTCTTAAAATTCTAATTCCACACAATGTCTTACCCAAACTTCTTATCCCACATTCCATACCCATTAATGATAAAGACTCTTAAATATATATCTATATATGAGATAGGAATAATATAACTCGAGCATTCTTTTTTTTTCTCAACTAAAATTTTCAATTTTATGCTCTCACATGTTTAAAACCTCCTTTTTAATATTTATATGTATTTTTTTTCAATTATAAGTTTATATGTTTGTTTTGTTTTGGTTTTTTTGGTGGTTGGTTTTTTTTTTTTTTTTTTAACAATGAAGATTATTTATATATATATATTTTTATTGATCTGTTCAAATGAAAACTAAATTAGTAATATAAGTTTAAAGTCTCGCTGTTGCTAAGACTTCATCTAATTATATCATCTTGTAAATAAAAACTTATAAAAATAGGATTATTGTGCTAGATTCATGACATACATCTACATGAGAAGACATAAAAGACTACTATTATTGCAAGACAAATACTAGTAAGGCGTAACAACTATTGGATAGAATCTACTATAATATGCATTAGTTGGCCACTATTATCATTTGGGAAGAAGAAGATGTTGGTTGATCTCCTGGCTAGAATGGTTAGCTTACATTCTATATTGTCAATTGTTTCCTCCATCTCTGCCAATCTGATATAATTCTCATGTTGATTCCTCCTATACCTCCCTATGTCACCTACAATATTCAAATGGCGTTTAACCTTGTGTCAATTTCGTGCCATGATCAATAAAGTGATGAGAGCACATATAATATACCAAGTATAATGGTATTTGTAGTCCCTTTTCAGGTGAGCTGACATCATATCAGAGTGGGGAGAACATCCACTCTAAAGCACTCCCCTTGGGCAATTATAAATTTTCATTTAAAAATAAATTTGAACAAAATTTTGGTGTAACTTTTCCTTTTTATTTTCTAATAATACATAAAAATATATAATTTTATCTATTTAAATAATAAATTAAACAAACACCATTTCTCTGTTATTTAGAATTTCTTTGTTTATTTTATTTTTATTCTAAAAAATATATTATTTATTTATTTTCCGCTTAAATATGCTAATTTATTTATTTATTTGTGATTCGTACTTATATATTTATAATTAATACTATATACTCCACTTATTTCCCCACTCTTCTTTCTTTTACTTTTATTTATCCATTTTTATTATTTATATTTTTTTATAAAGTAAATTTTTTTCTATTAATTTGGAAGAAGATTACATCATGATAGGACCATTTGCCAGTGAGCTATGGCCTCACCTCTACTGGATTTATTGGCCATAACATACAAAAAAAAAAAATCAATTGAGATTAACTGATTAAAACTCAAAGACCACATGTCAATGGCCCACAAGCCCAAAATTGGGCAAAAAACAAAATACATCTGACACACTTCATTAAACATTTGCATTGTTGGGGGCTTGATTTGCATTACCATCCTCATGAGGGTGATGAAAAGCATCATGAATATGGGACTCCATATGGCCTATGCGTCCATCAAATTTGTCCATCTGATTTTGCAAGTGCTTATGGTTTCAGAGGAGGGAGCCTTTACGATCTAGGATGTGTTATTGATTATGTTGTATGTCATTGAGGAAGCTGATGACTTCATTCCTATCATTATGGAGGTGTTGTGACTATTGGTGAACTATTGCTTGCACCAGACGAATTTAAGCTTCAATGGAGTCAAACGAGTGGGGTAAATCTACACGTCCGGGCGAGCCACAAAGAGATTTTTGTAATTCACTTTCATCTGGTAGCGGGCCCCCTTGAGGATGACCATTATGGCCCCATTGGCCCCTGCCCTGCCATGGTCGACCTTTTTGTCTTTGCATGGAGGGCCCTCATAAGCAAGTATTATGACATACCACAACAAACCCCCCAACTAGTCTATAGGAAGCAAATCCTTCCCACTCACACACAAGCTCGAAACTGAGAGGGTATTTAGGCTCCTCTCATTTTCTTAGACAACCACTATACAACGTCCTAGTGGTCTCCAAAAAACCAACTATAATTCCTCACTAAGTAAATGACTCATGAAGAAGTAACCAAAGAATGATAAATATGCTCACCACCCTTCTCAGCTTACACCATAAAACAAAGAGGTCAACTAAGAATGAGGCCCCCACACAAAGCACCTTCTAGTACTTGTCAAAACCATACCTCTTACAATGCAATCCCCCCCCTTTTGCCTTGGCGTTGGATAATCACTCACACTGCCACAACCTTGTTCACTTACGAGCCAAGATAACCCCAATATTCCTCCAAGGAGACACAGCATGAATAGGTATATAATGCACACAATTACCCCTCACCCCAAGAGTATACTACGAGCCTAAGTGGCCTTAACCAATAAAGAAACCATGCAGCCAGTGAAACTCAAACCAGAATCGCTAACAATGAGAGAAGAAAAAAGTTACCTACAACCATTCGACCACAATCCACTTGGTGTCTCCTCCACAGCTTCACACTATCAACTCTCGAGGAACTTCACTATATTCACCTCTGCCAAAGACCTCTCTCACTAAGATAATCAAATTCTAGGTGTAGTTTGATCCCAAATCTCAAATTTGCACTCAAGGAGCTTGATAAGGCCACATTACACCATCTTCACACAACATAAAGTCAATTGAGATCGCACACTAGCCAGTATACCAGTTTGGTTCTCTAAAGAGGCCACCCATAGATCCAGTGCAAGAAAATCTTGTTGCAGAGCCAATTCTCATCTCCCAAAGCTTGAATATGCTCTTCATTACCACTGTCGCGAGTATTAAAACCCATATGCTATCGATAATGTTCAGCCTCTCACCTGGAGGTGCCACTTGACTTTATCTTCTCAATGGCATTATTGTCGCATGAGGGGGGGCAATAATTAACCCTGTATGGCAGATCCTCCTTGTTCATTACCTCCAATGGGGAATCCATTTTATTGTTTTAATAATATTTATTACTATGTTATTTACAGTTTATAGTATATCATCATAATATTTTTTTTCATTTCGTTTTTTATTTTATTTATTTTTATTTTTTATTTATCTTATTTTTATTTTTATCACGCTCCACATTAATCATTCATAATATTTTTTATATTATATATTTTAAAAGAAGCAAGACATTTCAATTAGCCCCTAGCGTTAGCTCAATTGATCAAGTTCTCATCGTTGAAGCATCTCACTAATGTGAGATGACGAGGTGAATTCTCCTTGATGCCCTTGGGATTAGGCTAAGCTAGTGGGATGTGATCTCTTGTGGTGAATGTGCCCAAATATTTCCTAAGGAAAGAAAGGAAAATAAAACAAAAAAGGCTTTTCACTTTTCGAATTACAAAAATTCACTTTCATTAATTTCATTTACTTTTAATATATATTGTTAAACATTATAAAATCTATATTAAAAAATATGTTTGATTTAATAATTTTTATTCATTTTCTAATGTGAATAAATGAAAATAAAGTATTCATTAAACTTTCTTATTAAATAATTAATTCAAAGAATTAGCTGTACACACATGAAAACAATCCCTAAAGAACAAATCAAACTCATACAAATACAAACCTACATTAATAACCAATTCCTATATATATATAGATATATATATATTCTTTTATTTATATACAAATATTTCAAAAAAATAATAATAATAAAACACATAAACACAACAAATATAAATGTGATTATGAAATAACCAAAACAAAACAACAAAAAAACACAACTAATAATAATAATAATTGGCAATTACACCATATGTTACAAATGAAACATCCTAAAAAGAATAAGAGAGTAGATGAGAGTGAAGATTTTATGGAATTTTTATTTATATTTTAGTGGTTTTGATAGAAAGTTTGAAATCCAAATTTTGCAAATCCAACTATATCATTTATTCTAATTTACATACTCAAAATTTAAATTATTCAAGGTAAAAAAGAGTAAGGGAAAAGAAACCTTTAAAAGTATTTACAATAATATTAATAATGATAAAAATATAAGAAATTGTGAGCGCGCCCCTGCTGCTAGGTCATCCATGATTGTGCCCCCACTTCGGCCCTCGGCCCTGGCATGGCCCCTTTGGAGGCTCCAGTGGAGGAGGCTGACCTTCAACAGGCCTTTTCAGCACTAGTCAGATCCTTACCCCCTCAGAGACCTCACCCAAGAATCTCTAAATTCATGAAAAAGTTAGATGTTCTGCAGGAAGTTAACTTGCCCTCAACTCTACCTGGCATGGCTGCCCTTGCTCTAGCAGAATGAGGAACCATTGGGCAATTTACTGGACTCTGGCCATCACCAAAAACAGTGCAAAGATGGGTGGAAAGGAATTGGTCTAATAAAACACAAGGCAAAATCTCCATACGATTATGTGGAAAAGGGTAATTTACTTTTCATTTTGAAACAAAAGAAGATAAAAACTTGATATTCCGGAATGGACCCTATTTCATGGATTCAAGAGGATTATACCTCAACAAATGGACTCCGGACTTCGATCCCAAGCTAGACATACTGAGCGCTGTTCCTGGTTGGGTTCAGCTTCCTCACCTTCCTCTTCACTACTGGGGAGATGAATCAGTTCGAGCTTTGGAATGCTGTAGGAAGATACATCGATCGCAGTGAACCTAAAGACAACATGCAGGCCTGTGCTCGCATCTGCATAGAAGTCGACCTAGGCAAAGGACTTCCAGAAGCCATCAAGCTCAAGGTGGACGATTGGACCCACATTTAGCAATCAGAATACGAGCATATCCCATTCAAGTGCAAGGTATGTCATGAATATGGCCATTTTTCCAATCGCTGTACTAAACTAGTAGATGTTGAAAATACTTCGCAAGAAGAGCAATGGGAAACAATTAAGAAAAAAAAAAGCTGCCTCTAATCCCAAGCCAAACCCTAAAGCTGGACCATCTACTTGTATGCCACCCATCCCATCCTCCTCTTCCCTCCCTAACTCCACTCTAAACCCGCTGGACCAACCTGATCCCCAACCTCCTTCTTCATCCTCTAACCCTTTCCATATCCTCACTCCTCCTGAAGATATTCCCACCCCCGTAGCCCAAACCGATCCCCCAAATTATCCTCTTCCTCTAATTATCCCCTCTTCCCTCCCTCCCAATCCACCCTCAGCCAGAATCACCGGAAGCAACTCAAAGGAGCATGGTATAACCCTTGACAATCAAAAGAAAAACGGGCTAGGAAGGAAATCAACTAAATAACAAAGAGATGAAAATGCTCAGAAGGATATAGCCATGGGCATCCAGAATCCCATAGAGTCTTAAATCTTAGGACTAATTGACAAATATTCAGTAAATAAGGAGCAGGGAGGGCGAGAAACTCTCCGCAATCCCCACTTGAAATGATGAAAGTCCTCTCATGGAATAGTAGGGGACTAGGGCACCCCTCCAAAACAATTGCCTTAAAAGACCTAATAAACCAAGAGAAACCAGAAGTTGTTTTTGTCCAAGAAACAAAGCAGGGACAACAAGAAATGAAAAAAATCATTTCTCAACATAAGTAGTACAAAGGATGTGTTTGCGAATCAAGAGGAGCCTCCGGGGGAATTGCAATGCTTTGGAACCAAAACAATTGGAGTATCAAAGCAGAAACAATCAATCAACACTGGATAAAGATTGTTCTGGAGAGCACTTCAAATAACCATCAGATAGTCATTTACAATGTATATGCACCAAACCATTATAGAGATAAGGTGTAATGCTGGGATTCCCTCAGTGAAAATATAACTGAAGAAGATAATAGTAACATTATTCTGGGGGGAGATTTAAATCTCATTTTGCACTCCAATGAGAAGTGAGGAGGCTGTTTCTCTCCAGACCCCTACAGAAACCACCTGGAGACTATCATGCATGATGGTGATCTTGTTGATGTAGTCCCAAAAAACCACAAATTCACCTGGAATAATCGTAGGCTGGGGAAAAATAACATTATGGAAAGACTGGACAAAATCCTAGTGAATGTAACTCTCCTATCCACCTACTTTGTAGCCTACGTCATCATCCACCCCTTCACAGCTTCAGATCACTACCCCACTTCTCTAGTCCTTGAATCTCACTACCCTTTGGGACCTCTCCCTTTCAAATATAGTCTGCTATGGAATGAAAATGCAACAGTAAAAGAACTTATCCAACACACTTGGCATCAGTGCATAGTGGGATCGCTGGGATACATTTGGGAAAGCAAAATCAAAAGAGTCAAACACGCACTAAAGGACTGGGCAAAAAAATACTACAAGAAGCCTAAAAAAGAAAAAAGAGAGGCCAAATCCAAGCTAGAGAATCTTCATAGCACAATTGAGAAGTATGGTTTTCAGTAGGAAGATAAAAACCATGAAGACAATCTATATAGCTAGCTTTATCGCATCAATAGAGAAGAGGAGCAGAAATTGAGAATCAAGTCTAGGCAGGTATGGTTGAAGGGTGGGGACAAAAATTTAGCCTTTTTCCATAAGCAAACCACAGTGCAGAAAATTAGGAATAACATTACCTCTATCATAAATAGTGAAGGAAATCAACAAACCAGCTAAGGTGCTATCAAGCAAGCTGCTTCAGATCATTACAAAGAGCTCTTAACAGAAAATGGAGAAGAAGAAGATTATGTAGATCTACTACAATATCTGCCGCGTAGGATTACTGCTGAAATAAATGAAAATCTGAGAAAAGAGATAGAGGAAGAAGAAATAAGAGGAGCCATTTGGGCTCTCCAACTAGACAAAGCTCCTGGCTCAGATGGCTTTCCAATTTTCTTCTATAGAGCCCATTGGGGAACTATTAAAAAAGACCTCATCAAAATGATGAAATGCATTTAGCACGAGGAAAATTGGAGGCTATACCAACTCCACCTACCTAGCCCTCATCCCAAAGGAGAATCGACCCACAACCTTCTCTTGTTTCTGACCTATTTCTCTTTGCAAATCCTCTTATAAAATCTTTACTAAGATTTTAGCTACCCATCTCAAACCTCTGCTTCCTTAGATTATCTCTAAAACCCAAGGTGGGCTTATGGCCAATAGGCAAATATCTGACTCAATTCTCCTAGTTCAAGAAGCAATTCATTCCAGCCACTCCAGGAAAGAAAAGGGATTGATCCTAAAGCTAGATTTAGCTAATGCCTTCGATAGGGTCAGGCATTCCTTCCTCATTGCCGTTCTTCAAAAATGGGCTTTGCTGCTCCCTTTCTTGACCTCATCAAAGATTGTATATTGGGACCTTGGATCTCCCCTCTTGTTAATGGCAGGCCTGGTCCTACTTTTCAATCTTCAAGAGGGCTGAGGCAAGGCTGCCTTCTCTCCCCCTACCTATTTATCTTGATGGCTGAATCTTTCAGCAGTGCTCTAGATCACAAGAGACGAGATGGCCTCATTACTGGCATAAAGTATGAAAATGGAGTTAAAAACATTAATCACTCCCAATTCGCTGATGACACCCTGTTAATTGGAGGAGCGTCTATTACTATAGCCCGTCAGTTTAAAGCTCTTCTGGACAAATATATGAGCTATTCAGGAGGCATGATCAATCATCTAAAAAGTTGCATCTATGGTTGGTATGCTTCAACCCAAACTCTTCATAATATAGCCAACATTTTTGGGGTCCCTTGCAAGCTAAATTGGGATCACTTCAACTATCTAGGAATGCCTGTGAGCATTGGGCCCTTAAAAGCTGAAATATGGGATACAATTCTTGATAAAATGAAGAGAAACATGCAGCAGTGGGGATCTACATGGCTTAATCTGACAGGTTGACTTGTCCTCCTCAAATCAGGACTCTCATCTTTTCCACTTTACAAATGTACACTTATGCAGGCTCCAACCACTTTCCATAACAAAATGGAAAGCATCCTCCGACATGTCCTCTAGCAAGAGGGGGAAAATGAAAAAAAAAATTCAACCTTGTTAGCTGGAAGCAAGTTATCCAAAGTCAGGACTGTGGGGGACTTGGAATTAGATCTCCTAAACTTTCAAACTTGGCTTTTGGAGGTAAGATGATGTGGAGACTAATTGGTGAACAACAAGCATGGTGGGAAAGAGTTCTAGAATCCAAATACCTCAGTAGCCCAATACAACAAATTTTGGACTGTGAAATACCTACTAAAAATAGTTCAAAAGTTTTGAAACTTTGTAAAAAAGTTATCCCCTTTATGGCACAAAATATCTCCAAATTTCCCAAGGGTGGTAGCAGTGTCAAAATTGGAGTAGACAAGATTATGGGGAATCAATGTATCAGCAGCCAACCAGGTACGGATCAAATCCTCCTCTTTCTACACAACAAAGGAATACACTATTTGGACCAAATCTTGCAGTGGGACATTAACTCGCAGACTTGGAAGGGATGGAATTTCCCTCCCATCCCCACAGATCTCAAGAAGAGCTTTGACAATCTTCAGACTCATCTCCACAACATTGCCCCTATTATAAAAAATGGCATTGACAGTTTTCGATGGGATCCCACAGGTTCTAGTTATACAATTCAAGATGGCCACCAATACTTGTGCAATAAAGACCATCATGCTCCTCCTTGGACGCACTAGAAAATTGTTTGGAAGTCCGAGACCATCCCCAAAATTAAAATTTTCATCTGGACCCTTTTGAAAGGCAGAATCCTCACCTCTGATAACTTGCAAAAGAGGGGTATAGTAGGGCCTTCTCAATGCCCAAACTATCAAGAAGCAGAGGAAACTATCCAACATCTTTTCATCACATGTCCCTTTGCAATTTCTTGCTGGAATGGAATCTCCCCAAATGGCCATCCCCCATGGAACCCCCAACATTCCATTGGTGAGATTTTGAGTTTCTGGAAGAAGAGTTACCCTTGGCAGAATAAGAAGAACAATATAGCTAAAAGGGTTTGGGATGCTCTCCCTTATGCCCTTCTGTGGAAAATTTGGCTAGCAAGGAATCACAAGATCTTCAAAGACAAGGAAAACATCGTAAGGCAACTCTGTAGCAAAGTTAAAAGTTTAACGCTAGAAACTATCTTTGCTAATAACATAAAGAAAATTGATGTTACCGGCCTCTGTGTTGAAGAAAGAGATTTTATTGGTAACTTGATAGATAAAAGCAGAAGCATTAGAATAGAAAACAATGCCAGCATCCAATTCAACACTCCTAGCCATAGTTGGAAAATAAGAATCAAAGAAGAAGAATTCTCTGGATGGCTCTGAAACAAAAATTCCCACTATCTCTTCTTCGACGAAGCCTCTAAATCCAATTCTGAAACCACAGCTGCAGGTGGAGTTATTTATAATCCTAGTGGTAATATCATAGCCACATTTGAGTGGGGATTGGGACCTTTATCCAACAACAGGGCAGAAGCGCTTTCTCTCTTCCAAGGACTAATTCAACTTCAAAAACATGGTATTAGTAAAGTGATGGTATTTGGAGACTCTTCCACCATTATCAGTCTCATGATCAGCAGTAGTAAGGCATCTAATCTCTTCATCCAACAAACAATAAGCAGGTGCCAAACTCTAAACCACCAAAACATGGATCTCCGATTTTACCATGTGCTCCATGCCTTCAACAAAGAAGCTAACAACTGTGCCAACAGAGCATGCAACAGATCCAACGGCAATCTTCTCTACAACAATATAGAATCCCAACATCATCTCCCTTGACTAATTTCCTCATGACCTGTGGCAGCACACTTGAATCTGATCTCTGCAGCAAAATCAAGAAATATCCTGACAGGATCCAACTCCTTTCCATCTCTGCCAAATCTCTATCAGCGATTTTATCTCTTCCCTTCTACCTAATCGCCAATCCCACACTCTCGATCTTGGGCCGATCTTTCTCTCGTGTCTCCCGTGATTTTTCCCTTCCCTCTCTCATGATTCTGTCCTGCCTCTTCTGTGGTCCTCTCTCTTTAAATCCGTTATCCCTTCCTCAATCTAGCGCTAAGAAGCTTTGGTCTTGTTCCCTTACGCTTGCTCTCAGTCCCCTGTTCGGCAGAATCTCCCAGCTCTCCGTCACTTCCTCCCTTATGTCCTTTCCTCGTTGCTCTCGTGCTCCTTCTTCCCCTCTACTCTGTAGCGCAAGACCTTCACATCTCCCTTCATTGTCTCTGAAAGGATTTTCCCTTTCCTATTATGAACCTCAAAGCACCCTTAGTCCCGGTTTTAATTCTGTTTCAAGTAGCGAGTTAGACTATCTTTCTTTCAGCAGGCCCTCTCACTCCATCCAGAACATCAAGACAACACTCAGGATCCAAGGAATGGCTTGGAGTGAAGACTGCTTGCACTGCGTAGACCTTCAGGCAGAGTTGGAGAAAATACGAGTGCATCAAAAAATCCTGGACTCTAAAATTGATTCACATGCCAGATTAACAAGCGAGAAATATGAAGTAGACCTCAACCTCTTTCTTCATAGGGTATCTTCACTCCAGGAATAGTTCAACGATCAACCAACAGATGCAGCCATGCTCAAGAATCAATTGACATCCTTAAATACATGATGGAGAAATGAAATGCACCTAGCACTAGTTCTTCAAGCTTCAAGAATGCTGAAGTCAACAGCAAGCCAGAAGAATCTACAGCTCGCCAGATCAGCCATATCAGCATAGATTAATATGTATTGCATATTCTTCTTAATATTGTCTCAGTTTGTTAGAATTTTCACATGTTCTTGCTTTCCACAAGTTAGAAATGACAAAATCTTAGGAGAATTTTGTCTTCCAAATCATCTCCTAGCTTCGCCTACGAGCCTTATAATCTTGTATCTCAGGAGCTCAGTCTCCCAATCTTTTTTGGAATATAAATAGCAACCGAATATATATAGTAATGATAAAAAAAAATAAATAAATAAAATAAAAAATAAAAATAAATAAATAAAAATAAAATAAATAAATAAAATAAATAAAAAAAATAAATAAATAAAAAATAAAAAATATATATATATTATATATATATTATATATATATATTTATATATAGTATATATTATATTTATTATATTTTTTGAAATAACTATTAAAAAATAATTAAATTATTATAACTATAAAGTTATTTTTTCGAAATATTATATTCCAAGAACAATGTGTTATAATGAAATGGTAGAGCGTTTGAAAATAAACTTTCCTTGGTCATGGGAATTTCACTATTTTAGTCATAAATGCAAGGGGAATGATGACATATTGAACACCATTGAAGATTTTTTTTTTAACAGTAATGAGTACATTCTGCTAGGCACAATTGGTATTTGTAGAAACAACTATCACTGTTCCACCATTAGTAGAACCAATATTTCTTAAATGTCACAAGGTCCAACATGTCTCCGAAGACTTGAACCCATGCTACCTGGGACACAAACCATGAACCATACCACTTGAGCTAAGTTCCTTTGACTACACCATTGAATATTTATATGTTGTTAAAGATGCATATTTCTAGATTGTAAGTTAGCTCGAATTGTTCACTTTTTTTCATGTTCATGTATGTGAATTATATGTTTGAAAAAGTATTTGATTCTAAGTAGTAATTGTAAATTTGGTCGGAGATGTATAACGGTATGTCTGGATTTGGCATCGGTCGATTTTTTATTTTATTTTATTTTATTTTTATTTTTATTTTTTTTTATTTTTTATTTTTGCGATGTGATTTTTGTTCCTTCTATTTCAACATAGTAACTATATAGTTGTGATATTTGAGAGTCCATTGATCCTGCTCCAAAAGACATATAATGTCATATGTAAGTAGTTAAAAAATATAATAATAATGTAAAATATGCAACTATGCATTAACAATGAGTAAATATGACAATTGTTAATATATAGATAAGGTATGCAATATAAATAAACAAAGATGATTTATTATGCAAAACCTTTTTGAGATCTTAAAGTATGCATTGAAGCATCTCGTCTTCAGGAGGCATTGAATGGAGTTCTTCTGTGTGTTTTCTGCAAGCAATATTTTGGTTGTCTTGCATTTTCATGTAACAATCAAAACTGAATGTGGGAAAAATGCAGAGATCTTGTAGAGAAGGGACTCTTGATATTGTTATGAATGTAAGATCTTGATGTTTGATATTTCCAATGTCTATCATTTCTTTTGGAAATTTCATACCTTTATATTTATGTATAATTAATCCCTAAGCCATTTTTAGGGGAATTTCCGTACACCTATTTCTTTTTATTGTTGGAATAGGAAAGGGAGTAGGATCTCTTTCATCCAAAGGAGGCCCAATATATTTAGGTAAATCTATGAAAAAGAACGTTGGAAGTTATGGAGGTGCAGTTGATTATTTGTACTAGATGGATATAATTTTCCTGAAAGAACCATGGACAAGTTCGGTTGAAACCCAAAGGTTTGAGGTTAGCATCACTTTTTGACCTGCGCATAGCAAGATGATTTTCTATAATTCGTTGTCTTCTGATGAATTGGTAGAATTTGTGTTTTCTTCTTCTGCAATGGATCTTATGACCAGAGTGTGTAGAGATTTTATCATTTTCTTATTACGTAGCAATGTTTGAGCATTGGTAGGGAATAGATGCATGGAATCATGGAAGGAATGTATTTCATCTTCTATCAAGGAGTCTGTTCGTGACATAAGAAGTTTATAGACATCAGGTGTTGCCTTTGCATTTATAATGTTTTGGAGGATGTTTCTAAAAGAAAACTGGGCAATGTTGTCGCCTTGTTGACAAAATATTGTGTCTAATGTGATGACTGTGTTGAACATGTGCCATAATGCACTTTTGTGGGAGGTGCCTGCATATAGGGGTATGCCTTTAACAAGCGATAGTTGGACAAGATCGCCAACTGATATAATGGAACAACCACCAAAAGGAGTGTTTCTTTGCATGGAAATGCTTCTCGAAGATGTTCATCAATGTGTCTAAGAAACTTTAGCCTAATGAAGCTCATTTCATCGATTAGTATGTATCATATACTCTTAAGTTCTTCTTGGAATGTTGCAAGATCATTTCCTTCTAAGGGCATGAGATCCATTATGGGAAGATGGAGGGAATCATGGTTTGTTGATGCTTGTATGTTGAAGGCTGCAATGCATGTAGGGGAGAGGAGCATGATCGATGAAGGTGTTGAGCTAGAAATGGTTGCGATCCTTTATTTGATGCAATTTATAAGGTGGGATTTTCCTATTCGAGCAGTGCCTTGTATTATCATTCTTAAAGGAGGCGAAATATCATTTTTAGAAAAATGATTTGATATAATATTTAGAGTTTTTGTTTGCATTCAAGACAATGAGTCAAGGTTCGTTAGGTTATGTTTATGTGTTTGAAGAATGTGGTGGACAGAGCAATTATTCTCAATGAATTGTGTGCCTTTTTTTGTAGATCCAATGGGATAGTGGTATGAGTCTAGTTATGGTTGTCATCAAAACCATGAAGGCCAAGCATGTCTACGTCATTTATGAGGATGCCGTCGGTAGGGTTCAATTGGGAGAGTAATTCCCATTAAATTAGGTCCATGGTGTATGGAGGATGGGTCTCATGAGTAGCTGAGTTATCATTTATAATAGGTTGAAGATTAGATAGTGTGAGGTGACGATGCCAAGATTTGTATAAAGGACAAAATATTTTTTGGCTTGTAATGATTTCTTCAGTAGTATTTCTTATATCTTAAGCAATATCATGAAGTGGTTTGTATAGAATAAGTTCAACTCCACAAAAGTAAATGTAGCAAGGTTCATTTGTAGATGGTATTTTGGTATGACACTAACAATTGCATTTTGATGTCTAGGTTTCCATTTGTTTTCCTTTTGACGAGGATCATATCACCAAGATCATGCTAGTTCTATAAATGATGTGGATTGTAGGGCAGATGGGCGTTGCATATATGTATCTATGAAGTGCGATGATGGAGAAAGGGTGGCACTGTTTTGTGGAAGTTGCATATAATTTTTTTGGCTTACATTTAAGGAAGAAAAAGATCGACTACATATTGTCAATGGTAATTTTTATAGCATATGGCAAGTTTCCTGTGCTCTGATGTGACGATCAACAAGGGTTTCTTCGAGGATTTTTCGAATTACGGATGTTGCAGGGTCAACATTAGCTGAAGCAAGCACAATTCTACATATCATGTGGTGGAAGCTTTCAGGTTTTTTTCTAACTTGGAAGCATATTTGGCAATGTATTTCTAAATGACATGGATTGAGGGTATTGGTTGGAAATCAACATTTTCACGCCAAATAGAGAGGATGGTAGGGTTATGTCTATTTAGTCGATGATCATTATGAGTGGGGGTGTATGTCTTTTGGATGTTGGATTTAATGAAGAAGGATGAACTTTGATGTAATTCTCAAGGTGCTTTATAGTGACATTCAAATGTGGAGTCTTTCTTTCTCAAGCATGTGCTTTTGGTGCATTGTGTGTGTTGTTCAATGAAATTGATGAGTTTCTCATAATATTTGAAAGGATCAGTTTTGAAAATATCTAGTGTGGACAATAGGAAAGGGTCTTCTAAATTTCCCTAAAGAATGGGATCATTTGAAAGGGCAGAACAACGGGGATTCCAAGATGATATGTATGTGTCGAAGAATTGCTTAGCATTATCAACGACTTTTGTGTCATCCCAGTTAAGGATTTCCATATCAGGTGTGTTTTCTATCCAAATGAAACCATGGATGTGTGTGGATCCTCTATGATGCCATTCATACCTGTGAAGGAGACTTTTTTGTTAGATATTTTTGCATGGAATGAAGTTCGATGTTTGTAGAATCACGAAAGTATTGTGGTAGAGTGCGTACATGTACCAATAGTCTTTTGTCTGCAAGTGTCTTTCCAAGACGAATTCACAAAATATTGTGAATCTATGGTGCACATATAGTGATATTAAATGGGGGTTAGAGATAATGTTATCATCTCTCCACTTTTGTTATTTTACAACATCACAAGGTTGAACGCCTAACATGGTTGCATGAACATCAAGCTATTTTGTATGAACAACACTTAATGTGAAGAAAAATGTCGAGCAACTGAGCTAATATATAATGTTTATTAACTCATTCTTAGCTTTATGCCAAAAAGATCTTGTGCCACGCAAAGAGAAGTTGAATCGCATCACTTTTTTTTCCAACTTATCATCTGGAAATTGTTCTAATTGGATGTTCAGATCATGGATAGATGTTGGAAATTTATTTGAAAAGTTTTTCCTTCACAAACATAGATGTTGTTGCTTGACTGAAATGACACATCATGAGATTGTACATGTAGTAGTGAAATCTTGGGTTCTTTCCGAACTTGTTGTCATGGTAGCATTTGAGATGAAGTATGTATTCATGTAACTGAACTACTTTCATTCTTGCTTGATTGGGCATTCCAACTCCTGTGGTAAAAATGGTGGGGAAATCCATAGGAATGAGAGAGTATGTGTTGTATTCATTTGTTGGAGATAGTCCAATTGGAGGCCATTCAATTGCAGTATCAGAATGGTGGTTGTATGCATGTAAATACCATCGTATTGCTTGGATTTGTGTATTTGTATTGGGAATAATGGGTATAAATGGTGATATATGGAGTGGGTATGGGTTTGTGGAATATTTTGTGGGTTCAAATGGTGTTTGAGGTGATAGTTGGGAAGCTAGATCTATGGTATTTGAATGGTAAAGGGAAGGCGAGACATCAGCGGGGAATGTTAGTAAGGATACTAGTGTGTTGTGGTCAATGCGATCACTCTTATAGTAGGGGTCATTTGGAAATTTTTATTCTAATATGGCGAGAACACAATGTCTACTTACAATGCAATCATAAGCGTGATGGTAATTATTATGATGGGTAACCACTAGAATGTCCAATTCTTCAACATGTTGTGGCAACATGCTTGTTATTCTTGTAATGTTTTGTGGGAAGCAGATTGTGTGGCTAGTGTATTTATATTGGCTACCACGTGCATGTGTTACTTGTAGTATCAAGTTTACCCTAGCTATGATATTTTATTCTATTTGTGAAAGACATGCTAAGATAGGTGGTTGAGGAGTAGGGTCCATGTTATTTGACAATGAGAAGCAATGGTCATTTGTTTCAGACATGCATCTTGAGTAACAATACATTTCATTGGAAATGAAGAGATGTATTCCATGATATGATTCAAGACAAATGGAGAATGGAAATTTTTGTGTGATTTTATCAATCTTTGCATGGAATTCATCATCAATGGTGTGAACATTATTGAAAGCATGTGCAATAGAGGTGAGGACACAATGAGATGCACATGTATTTGTTTGAGTGGTTTGTTCAAAAGTAAGAGGATTTGTTGATTCTAAAAGAGGGTTTCTTTAAGAGCGAGAAATATTAACTACATATGGGTTTGATGGAAAATGTGAATTTGCATCATATGCCTCAAAGGGTGACTGGTGTTTTTTTTTAACCCTTTTGGGAGTTTGCAAAGCCTTTTTTAGCATGATAAATTCCATGTCAACATGAATTTATACATTATTTATTTACAACATAGTATCTTTTTTCACGTTCATCATTGGAAATAGTAGATATTTTCATAAGTTAATGCAAACAAGTTAAGGCACATAGACGCAAGAAAGGGGAAAAAGAGAATGTTATTTGTAGAGCAAACAATGATGTCATTGTATAGCATAAAAAAAAACAGCAAGTGAAGTAGAGAATATTTTTATGTTAAGTTATCACTATAAAAATATGTTAGAAGGAACATTTGAGTAATTTGTGACTATACATGAAGACAATTGCATTTGTGTAATCCATCAAGTTCGATAATTTGTTAAAAGAACAAAAGTACAACTTATGTCAATAAGTATATGTACACAATGCAAAATTACATACAATGGAGGAGGGATGATAGTAATTGATCGAAATTGGATCATTATATTGTTTTTCATCCATGTTGATGCATTTAGAGTGGAAAAAGTGGAGGAATAAGCTCATGGGACCGTTTTTACCAGCAAGACTTAGTTTGGCAAAACGGGGTCTGAAACCTTCTAGGAGAATTTTGAGGTATCAAATGTCATTTTTTGGGGTAAAAATTTGTCACTTTAACTTTGCACCTTTTCATTCTATTATACACATAGATATATTTCCAATGGTGCAATAAGTGCATCAATCGGAGTCCGTATGCAAAAGTTATGCCACTTAGAAGATGACCTTCTTGTTTTCACCACTATGTTTTGAGAGGATATCATGCTAGCTCCCATTATTCATGGAAAATGGGATAGCCATGTTTTTTTGATGTAAAATAATCTATAAGATTCTATATTGTAACTCTAGATAAGAGTTGATGTAGTCAAAATTAACAACTAGTAGGCTATCAGGTTGTGTTATAACCGGGGCACTAGGAGGAAGAGGAATTCCATTCTTTCGAGAAAATTTTGTTCTGTAGCTGAAGAAAGATAGCTAGGAGAGATAGGAGGTAGAGAAAATTGAGAGGAATTGTGCACTATAGCATCCCACAGACCACAAGTATTACTTCTTTGTACGTGCAACCTTATTTTCTAGATTGAGAAAGAGCGCGAAGTGACCTCACCTTCTAGCCAGGTTTTCTCACGAAAGGGTTTCCAAGAGTATATCTTGTGTCTTATGTGTGTGTGTGAGCTTATTTTATCGTTTTCTACTTTTATTTATAATTTACATTCACATGCATGCACTAATTACAATTAGATTTAAAAATCTAGATGTTTAATAAAATTGTAATACTGTAGAAATTTAGAAATTTTCATATAATCTTATTAGATCTATTGTTACGAATTGTCCAATGGAATATCCACAGAAGTTTACGAATCATAAATCCATGTGCAGAAAACATTGATGTGAACTTATGGGAACATGTAATTACATACAAATTGATGCTGTGTTGAAAAGGGGTATTTAAACACTAAGTATTACAAATTGCTGAAAAGGTAGACAATACTATATGGTGCAAAATTGTATTTAAAAGTTGCAATACTACAAATTGCCTAAAAGGAAGATGTATATGTAACTAAATCTATATATGATGTGGAGATGTTATTGATTGCTCCAAGTATGTTTTTGCATTGGTTTGTTGAGTATTCCAAGCTTCCTTCTTTGATCATGATGCATTTCAAGCAAGGTATTCCTCTAAATGTTTCCACCTTCACTAACAGTGTGAAGAGGTGATATGTTGAGAGTTCTTTGGAGACAATCCCCTTAACTAAATATATATCTAAAGATAACAAATAGAAGTCCTTTGCATTAATTCCAAGAATTGTAGATGTTTCATATTCAAAGGCAATTTATGAAAGAAACTCCCCAATATGATCTTGTATGTTGACCTTAAGTAAGTATCTATAGTCACAGTCACTTACCTAGGTGTTGCATTTTGGGCAATACCATGTGCTTACATTTTTTGGAATGAATATATTCATGCATTTTTTCCATTAATGATGGATAGGAAAGAAAGATAATAAAAATTGTCCATAAAAATTTTCGTTATTGTACCCTTCACTTGGAAGAATGCAAGTTTTTCAAAGGAATCACTACTATAAATATCAACAATTATAACTTTTTTTTGGTGGATTCCTAAAGAAGATGGATATCTTGTGCTTAGGGATGTGGAATTTGTAGTCGAGCATTCCTTTTTTGTACCATACCTTTACAGTGTGGGCCTCTTCAATGTTAGGGTCTATAAGAACAATGGATTTTGATGTAGTGCCAACATTTTTCCCATTGTATTGTCCAACATGAGCAAACTTGATTACAATGATGGGCTTACTTGATGCAGGGAGGACCTGCAAACCCAGGATCTTTTAAACACTCTCAAAACGCATAGACAACTTCCATTCAAACTTCCCTTGCTTCATCCAATAAACATTGTTTTTTCATCCAAATTACAATCTGCAACATCTAGCAAAATAAACAGCTGTAACAGTTATATTTTTTTCCGCATTTTATAAAACTGTGGCAATCGCAATCCAAGGCAATACAGCCAGCAACCATGGAAGTCCCATAATAACCCAAAGGCCAACGCCAAAAGACTCAAAACCTATAAAAAGGATATATGAATTTATTTTCACCGTGGGTAAACTTCCCTAAACACCGCAGGTTCAATGCATATCCAGCAATTCCGATGAATGGCAAGCCAGCTCTGTGAGAAGGTCGGGATCGATACAAGATCAATGATTTTCACTTGAAACAGATTACGCAAGCGCCCCTTGGTTTTTTTTCTCAACAGTTTGACTTAATTAACATACAACTGGCTCATCATATCTGTTGCGCCACCAGAGTTAAGATATAAACTTATATATATCTGTCCACGCTTCACACAGGTTTATAATAACCGCATACCCTTCTCCCCAATGAGATGCGCCCAACAGTTTACATGTGCTATGCGGATATCAGAAGCATCCTCGTGTTCTTTATAGACTGATATTATCTGAATTTTCAAAGACGCAAAACGAGCATCCGTTATAATAGCTTGAATATCTATTTCCCATTCGAGAGTCTTGGCATCGATTCATTATCGTGACTGAAGACAATTGGAAACCTGTCCTTCATGCGAATAAGAACTTCCTAGCTTCTTCCCTGGCCGCCTTCTCCACAACACTTCTTCCATAATCTTTAAGGCTTCAACCATCTCATTGGAAGTCTTATCATCAATCTCAAATCCAGCAATTGCAGATTTAAAATTATATTAATTCAGATATGTTCAATAGATCCGCAAAATCCTTACAGCAAATTCAAAACCCTTACAGCGAATTCATAACATATATATCCTAGAATTAAGACAAGAAACACCTCTTTCAACCAATGATTACAAAGTTGATTTTCATGCAAACAGTAAACATCAAATGGGAATATGAAGGCGATTCAACCCCTTAATACACAGTCAATTAATTATGGATACATGCATAAAAAAAACCATTGCACTAAAATGCCAGAGAGGTTTTGAAATTATGCTTTTACGCCGCCTCCCTCTCTGATAAGAGCTTTAGATGCTTCATTCTTTTATAACTAAGGATAAGCCTTCTTGGTCCTTATCTTTTAGAAAAGCAGGCTTTTCTTTTTTTACATAAGGAATTAAATCTTGAAGCTTTATTCCCAGCTTTTATCCTAATTTTCTCTTATATCCTTTTATTTAAAAAGAATATTTACATTATCTTTATTTTCCTATTAAAACAAAATACTAAAATTATCACACCCCCTCTTTATTCCATATTTACAATGAGGATGGTCTTGATGCTCCTGCATCATACACCCAACCTTAAAATTAATGATGATCTCCTGATCATGTGTTCGGATCCGTGTATGCCTAGAACCCACACTTTCTGCAAGTTTCCATTTTCCGCTGCTTTTGTCTGTTGTTCTTCTCCAGGTCTCCACACCTTATGCTGCTTTGCTCCACTCGCTGCACTTTTGCAATCTTCTGTTGTCTTCCTCTTGCTGCTGCTCTTTTGCTTCACTGGTGCTGGTCTCTTCCAAGACTCCTTCATCATCCTCCGCATCATCATTTTAATTTCTTTGTCTAGCAGACTTTCTCCAGCTTCTTCACTAAGACCTGTACAAAGCAATTGTTAGAATAAAAATCATAAGGCTTCAGTGCCTCTTATGCTGCTATCACTGTTGTCTGAGCTGTCACTATGGA
>APFE030536552.1:169064-226039 GCA_000404065.3 Pinus taeda
AATATATAACATTTATTACTGTATAATTAATATAATAACCAAGTAAATTTATAAAATAAAAAAATGTCTTTATGTTTTTATTCTATTCAAAATCAATTACACTTAATAAAATAAGATGAATAACGAAGAAGCTATGGGGAAGAGTCTCCCTCCCCACTCACAAGAGGTGGGTCACTCATCGAGTGCCCCTTCCCATTCACAAGATGCGGGTCACTCATCATAAAATATTCGACAAAGAAATACAATTTATCTCATTGTCTAGTAAACTGTTGCATCATAGTTGAATCTAACTTTATTATAGATTATGAGAATATTTCAGAGTAATTTCGAACTTACATTTTATGCATTCATGTTGTGGATTTTAATATGAATGATCTTATTCACATAGTATAGGTGTTTGAACAAGATTACACATTAAAGAAATAGGAAGGAGAGCCAGACAAATCAAATAATTATCAAAATTATCTTCCAACTATTACAAAATGTCATTTTGTTTCACTGAAGCTACAATTAATCAAGGAACAAGAGGAAGATATTTCAGAGATGTTTAGGGGAATGAAAATGTGTAACAGAAAGAGGACTTACCTCACACAACAAATAGCAAGTAAAATTTTGGAAGAAGCAAGGAAGATGTTACCTTGAAATCGCCAATCCTCAAAGAACAAAGCAAACAATTTATTGCAACAAGTAATCATTAGTGAACACATGAAATAAGAAAACAAACCTAGGAGGCTAGATAGCTCTCACTGATAACCAACAGACCCAGCCATTCCGCGCAACCCAATTTATCAATCCACAACATGGCTTACATAGTTGTGCTTCCTCCCCAACTGCAAAGTCAGCTATTTGCCTAGAGGAGGGGCTCTATAGTATTAACTATTATTATTTTCTAATAATATTAATGATGTCAATAATAATGTTAATTTCTAATAATGTTATTAGTATTATTATTAATAATGTTAACTATTATTAATTTTTAATTATCTTTTCCATTCATAATGAGTTTAACACAATGGAAACATAATTTTCTTGGGATCATTTTACCTTGAAAACTATTTTACACCTTGGAAGAGAAATTCTATTATAACTTCTCCAAAAAATATATATTAATATTAAGTTACTGAAAACATTTTATATCAACAAATTCTAACAAAATAAATAAAATAAAATACAAAATTGTACTACATTATTAAACTATTTAATAATATTTTATTTTACACACATTATATTATTAATCAATCTACACATTTAACCCCTAAAATAAATCTATGTTTGAATTTCCTAAGCAATGTTGAAATTTCAAAACCATATAACGCTCAGATTTGACAGTTTTGAGAAATTCACTACCTGTTTTCATTATTTCAAAAGAGAATGTTGATAGTCGCGATGAACAATTCCATCCCTGTTATTAGTGTATGTAGATCCGAATTTTTTTTGGTTCTTAGTAGTATGTAGATAGAAATTTTTTTGGGTTGTATTTATTAGAGATTTTAACTTATGATAATTAATGTATGAAATTATTCTTGTTATTTTCCGAATGCTTTATAACATTTTTTAATTATATTAATAATTTTTTAACTATTATCAATTTTTTTTTATTGTTCCCGCAACGTTTTTCATGTTTTTTTTAATTATTATTGATTTTTTTGTTGTAATTATTTTATTAGATCTAATTGTTTTTTATATTTGATGTTAGACCATTGTTTAATCATTTAATAATGGATTTAACAGTGAATAATAGTGCAGAGTGGCAACTAGGGGAGTTCTTCCCAGAGGGAAACACCTTATAGTGTAATAATAATAATTCACTCTTATGCAACAAGAATGTGTTGAAAAATGCATTACTTGTTTCCATGAATCTTTAATGGGAATGTAATTAAATTTTGCATACCACACCACCTTGTGAGTAACTAAAATCTAAGCATATAACAAGTAATCACATTTATAAAAAACACACAGACACATAAAATTATATAACAAGGAGTTACATACACAATATTTATTGAATAAAACATAATAGTTTAATAAAAAATAATTATTATCAAATATTAAATATTATAATAATAAAATGTAAAGTAGATGGCGAATGTGTTGTAAGGAATTCATATTGTAGGGTCATTAGTTTAAAACTCCTGGGAAATCCAGCCATGCTAATCTAGTTCACTTGGGACAAATGTATCTCCAAGTGAGTTGAACAACTTAAATGTCCTGATCATAGCTACTCAAAACAAGTAGAGTGTCACTCATCTCACACTCAATATAAAAAAAAAAATTATAATAATGAAATAAGTTTTTTTATCAAATAAATAATAATAATTTAAAAATAAAAAAAAATTTTTTATAAAAATAAATAAAAATAGATATGACATCACCTCTATTTATATTGGTGTTGCCTACTTATTAACCAAAGAAGTTACAATACTCTTCTCGTTAGTGAATAACTCTCTTAAGTAAATCTTCTTTACATTCCCATTCAACCTTATAAAATCTATTGCATAATTTCTAAGTTTAGTAACCGTCATGTTTAGGACCTCTGCTACTTCTACTCCTTCCATACCATAATATGTACCTTTAAGAAATCTCAAACAACATTTTTATGAAGCATATTTGCATAAAAACACCACAAATTTTCTCTTTATATGTGTGTGGAAATAATTTTTGGGTTTATTGATATCTAGAAATGTGATGGTGAGCACTTCAATGTAAGTGTACTCATCTTATTTGAATTAAATAATTGATATGATGATTTAGATTGGATCATTATATTATTTTTCATCCATATTAATGATTTAAAAAGTAGAAAAATTGGAGGAATAAACTCACACGACCATTTTTACTAATGAGCCTTAGTTTGGTGAATTTAGGTCTCAAACCTTCTGGAGTCACTTTGAGGCATTAAATGATTTTTATGGGGGATAAATCTTTTATCCAGACCCATAGGGCTTTTTTACACTTAGATACCATTCCAACAATGCAAAAAAGGTATCAAACAAAGTCTGTATGCAAAAATTATTCCACCTAGAAGTTGACCTTCCTATTTTGACCACCGTGATTCGAGAGAATGTCATGTCAACCCCAAAATTTCATTAAAAATGGGCTAGCCACATGATCATCATGAAGAAGACTATGTCAGAGTCAATATTCTAACTCTAGTTTAGAGATGAAGGCGTCAAACTTAACCACTAGTAAGCTATCAAGCTATATTATAACTAGGTCACTAGGAGGAAAAGGGATTCCATTCTATTAGAGTGCAATGTTGTTCCATAGATGAGAAGAGTAGTAGAGAGCGGATAGAGAGAGAGAGAGAAAAAGAGGGTTTTTGCACCATAGAATCTCACTCATTTGTACTTTCATTTCTTTCCATTCAAAGAAAGAGAGAACATGAAAACATCATCTTGCAATTCGGTTTTCTCCCATAAGGGTTTTTCAAATCATATGTTGTGTTATTATGGTTGTGATTGATTGTGTTATATTTTCCAATTTTATATATTAGATGCATGAAAACAATAATTTAATAAATCCATAACTCTAAGGAAAATAACCCTCATAACATAAATTTCATATTTTTAAACATGATCTTATCATATCTATTGTGGCAAACTATCCAAAGGAATATCCACAATAGTTTACAAATTATAGTAGTACCAAAGCAAGTGTCTTTAGGTATTTTTTAGGAAGTCATAGGAGATCCTTATCAGTTTAAGCAAAGTCAGAAAACCATAGCCATGGCTAAAAAATCTGTTAATAACCCTTAAGATCCAACAGAGGACAAGTTCTTAAGTCTAGAAGAGCAGGTTAGAGAAATCAGCTGCAACATGAACCTCTTTATGGTATCTTTGGTGAACAAGATGTTAGAATTATGGTCACATTGAGATTTGAGAAGGGGGTCGGGGGGGGGGGGGAGGGCGGGGGGGTGAGGGCGAGGCGGGAAGTAGGGTTGGATTAGTGTAATGACCAAATTAACCAAACTTAACAATTCATCATAATTTAAAACCTATATGAACAGAAGCAATCATCACATGAACAAATAAGGACACTAGATATATGTGGAAACCCTTTTAGGAGAAAATCACAAATCTTATTATCTTCTTTATTTTTTTATTACAATAGTTTACTGGCATGAAACAGAAGGAAACAATGATCTTCTGAAATATATAAGCACTAAATTTTCTTTAGGCTAAAACTTAGTTGAAACACCAACCTTAGAAATATGTAAGCACCAACTTGTTGTAGGCTTCAACCTGATTGAGGAACCAACCTTTGAAATCTGCAAGCACCCACTTGTTGTAGGTAATAGCCTAATGGAGGCACCTGCCTCCTCAATTAATTTGTAGGCACCAACCTCAGAATATCACAATGGACCTCTATTTCATAAATTTTCACACCGGATCTTCAACCTTCAATTTATTCTTCAAATCATACTTAAAAAATACTCAGCCTTCTATAGCAAATTTGAACAAGCTTAGACTCAGGTCTCGGCCCAGATTACAACAACTAATTTTGGCCCTGTAATCCAAAACACATAAAGAAAATATGAACAAAATTCACTCCCGGCCTCGTGGCTTCTCCACTATTAATCACTACATTCCTTGTTTAAGATGTCATCATGTTTCTCTGTGAGACTATCCAAAACTCATGACACTTCCACACTAATCCATCATTTCAATTGGTTTATTTATACTTGATCTTCGGTTCACAATACCTTAAACCATGGGTGATTATAATTTAAAATGGGGCAATACCCCAAACCATGGAAATTAAAATGGAAAATAATGACTTCTCAACCTCCATGGCCTCAATGCCCTTGAGGGCTCATGACTTTAACCCATAGGACCACATTTCAAAATCATGCACTTTACTACCAAGGGCACTTTGGTGCTGACATCATCATGACAAAATGGTGATTCATCATGCCACGTGTCGCCCTCTGAGTAATTCTATGTGTCATTTGAAAATGGCCCAGTTTGCCACCCAAAAATGATCATTTGTCATGCCATGTGTCACATGTTGTATAGCCACACCATCGCCACTTGTCACACCATGTCATGACGATCTTGGGTCCTTGGCCCATTCTATAACTAGAACTTCACAAATATTGTCAGGGCCACGTTTCTTTCTAAGGTAAATCTTATTATTATGAACATAATTTATATAATAATAATTAATTAATTAATGATTAATATAGAAGATGCATGTCTCTAAGGACATGACCATTCATGAAAGGGAATTTTCCTAGGTATATAAGTGGGCCCTCATTTATAACAATCTCATATCAATTCTTTTATACACATTCTATATATATATATATATATTAATTTATTTTATATATATATTATATAATATATATAAATATAATACATATATATTCAATGGAAGTCTTCATATTCAGTGTTCAATATTATGTTGCGTACACGAACATTGCTCGTTACATTGGTATCAGATTATGTTTCTCCATCCTGGTTATTAGGCCATCCAAATCTTCATAAGTTTCATTGTCGTTGAAATTAAGGGATGTTATCCCAAAAAATTTTCTTAGAGTTTCCCAATCTTTTCGTCAGAATTTTGGCCATTAGAAAAACAAAATAAGAAAAAAAAGAGTCAAAATATTAAAAAAAAGAGTATATATATTTTGTTATAAAAAGTATATTTAAGGTATATATATAAATATATATATATTATTAGTAAAATAAAATACAATATTAATTATAATAAAAAATAAAATAAAATAACATAAAAAACAAAAGTGTAGAAGTCATGGTTGTTATTATAGCCATTGCCAAGACCAATTTTTGTCGTTTTTGTAGCCACCGCCAGCCCAAGTTGTTTTTGTTGTTGTAGCTTCCACTACTCTCGCTTTGCTGCTATCATACAACTCGTTGACTCCCTTCCCATTTAACACATCAATTGTTGTATTGTCTAAGATAAACCTCTTCCCTTTTGGCCACCATACACTGTCTATCCATTGTTTTCCTACCACCATCTTGCTGCAACCGCGTTCCTTTTATTCCATACAATTGACTAATAGAACAACGCACTAGTCACTCTACAACAAATCAGAAACTCATGACGAAAAATTGTTAGATGCATTCGTACTTGTTCTCTAAAGAGTTGAGGGTTTCATTCATGTCGTTTCCAACACATTAAGTTCCACGTGACTAACCATATGGTCATGTCTCATCACATATTTATTTATTTGTTAACAAGTGTAATTTAAGAGAGTTTAACGACATTCTTTTGAAAATGTCAAAAGGGAATATTATATAATTTTCAAAGTTTTGTTGATGAGACTTTTATATATATATATATATATATATATATATTCACTAAAATTAAAAATAACAAATAAAAGGGTTTTTGATGCAGGAGCATCTAGAATTAGTCAACAATGTGAAGGTTTGTTCACATGTTGTGGCTAAAAGAGTTGAATTTCACTGACCTAAGTGGTCAAAAGTTAGTTTTAATCAACAGGGTTGGATCTCTCGAAAATGATTTGTAATTCATTATTGTAATAGTTAGGAAATTGTCTTATTTTAGATTGAAGGATAAGTTGTTAGCATAGGTGTGTAATGGAGCTTGGAAATAGAGATTTGATTGTTAGATTTTTTAAAATAGAGATTGAACTTTTCATATAGTTAGAGTAGGATTCGACTTATAAAAATAAGAAAATGTAATGTAGAAGGACTGGCTAAGATGATTGAGGATTGAGCGAGAAGCGAGAGTTGTGTGATAGAGAGGGTTTTGAGATTGAAACAAAGCTCTGTAATTTGTTGTAATCAAGCCAAAGGGCTGAGACTCTATAACTATTATTATTTTGAATGAGTTTGTTTTAGTGTGCATGTGTGTGTGATCCTGGTGGGAACTCTCGTTTATTCTGTGTATCTGCATTCTGAAAAGCATCTGGGTAATTCCTCTGTTTTTCGTATTTTGCTTATAATCTTAGTGTTATGGTTAATCATAGTCATTAATATTAATAGTGGGGGTAGAAGATCATAGAAGGGTTCGATCAGGTTGAAGTCCCGTATGCAATCGTATCTGTTGATCATGAAGTCAACTGTTGATGTCATAGTCAACAGTAGGGTTAAGCCTGCATTTAAACCGTGTGTTAGATGAAGAGCCACTAACTGTAGGACCTGATTGATTCTGTTATCCAAGGGATATCGGGGTTTAAAGTAATCGAGATTTAAGTCTAAAACCCTGACCCGAACTTTTATAGATCAAGGCCTATAAACCATATCGGCTCTGTGAGGTGGGTAATCGTTGCGCAAGTTTCCTGATGTGATATCATTGGCGACTGTTGGATTTGGTCAGGTGAGATCAATGATGTAGAGGGAAGTGTTGTTCGATCGCCAGACTGTTTTTTCAATTACGAACTACTGTTCAATCCGACAGCTGTTTAATTATGGATTGTTGTTCAATCCAACTACTGTTTAATCACAAATTTCTGTTCAATTGTGACATTGTTTAATTGTTGTTTAATTTTTGTTCAGTTGCTATTCAATTGGAAATCTACGTCAATTTTTGGTATCAGAGCTCAAAGATTGAGTTTGATTGCAGTAAACATGCTGCCAAGGAGAGGAGTTGACATAGTTCGAGGAAGACCTGAAGCCAATGCAGTTCTGCTGGAGGAGATTCGAAATCTGCGTACAAGGATGGACACATTAGAGACTGCAGAGAGGAAAGCACCTGATGAAGGAGTTGAGAGTGCTACAGAAGAATTTTCTGAAGAAGGAGAAGAGGAAGAAAATGAAACTACTAAAGTTATCAAGATGTTGGATAAAGTAGGTGGAAAACCAAAGGCATAAATTCTTGTGTATGAAGGGAGTCTCAATGCAGAAGGGCTAATGGATTGGATCAGTTCACTGGAAAAATATTTTGACTATGAAGAGGTTGATGATAGAAAGAAGGTGAAGTTTGTAGTTACCAAATTGAAGCTCATGCAGCTATTTGGAGGGATGAGCTACAAATGTCTAGAACGAGAAAAAGGAAGTCCAAGATCAACCAATGGGATAAAATGGTGAGTAAAATGAAAGCTACATTTATGTCAAAATATTATCACTTAAGTATTTTCAAACAGTTGCAGAATTTGAGGCAAAAAGGAATGCATGTTAAAGAATACACAGAAGAGTTTTATAGATTGAGTATTAGAGTAGGACATGCAGAGGATGATATGGAGAAGGTAGCCAGATATATCAATGGCTTAAGATACAACATACAAGACGAGATCAGTTTGCTGAGTCTGAAGACTATTGAAGATGCCTATCAAGCAGGTTTGAAGGCAGAAGAGAAGATGTTGAGAAAACAAAGTTAGAGGAATAGAGGGAGAAGTTCAGTAAGAGGTAGAGGAACTACCAAACCAAGGTTTCAACAACATCAACAAAAAACAGGAAGTTCAAGTAGCTGACCACCATAGAGAGAAGATTTTAATAGAGGAATATTTGTGCCCAGAGGAAGAGGATGAGGAAGAGATATTTGGTGTTACACATGTGCAGAATGGGGACATGTGTCGTGGGACTGTCCTCATAATAAAGCAACAAGTCAGAGGCATGCAAATGTGGCTGAGGCAAAGCTAGAAGCACCTCGAATTATGGAAAAGGAAGAATCCCTGTTGTTGAAAAGGGCATTGCTTAAGGCAGAGAAATAAACTAAAGAACCAACATAGAGGAAGAGTATATTCAGAACTATGTGAAAATCCAAAGGTAAATGTTGTAAAGTGATAATTGACAGTGGAAGTACTGATAACCTTGTTTCTATAGAGATGGTAGACAAGCTAGGATTAGTGAATACAATACACCCTACTCTTTACAGAGTGTTGTGGTTGCAGAGAGAACATCAGATTATTGTGACAGAATAATGCAAGGTAGAGATACAGATTGGTACTTATAAGGATGTGATATTGTGTGATGTAATGCTAATGGATGTATGCCATGTATTGTTGGGAAGACCATGGTAGTTTGATTGGAAAGTTATTCATGATGGGAGAAAAAATACTTATACTCTGGAGAAGAATGGAAATAAACATACACTGCTGCCATTGAAGGATGACGCTGACAAAGGAGCACCTGGAACTAGTATTATGCTGATGAGTGGAAAGGAGCTATTGCAGGAGGTAGGAAAAGTTGAAGAAATGCATTTTTTTGTCATAGGGAGACCTAAAGTAATTTTAACCTCCACAAATTTAGATGATTTACCTGAAGAAATCAAAACTCTGTTAAATGATTTCGCTGATATTAATGTGGATGAGTTGCCAAATACATTGCCACCAATCAGGAGTATTAGTCATCATATTGATCTAATACCAGGAGTGAGTTTTCCAAATAAAGCAGCGTATAAATTAAATCCTTAAGAGAATGCAAAGTTGGAAAACGAGTGCAAGAACTGATGGATAAGGGACTAATCAGAGAGAGTCTTAGTCCATGTGTTGTGCCAACAGTACTCAATCTAAAGAAAGGAGGTGAATGGCATATGTGCACAGATTCCAGAGCCATAAACAAGATCACTATTAGGTATAGATTTCCTTTGGCATGCATGGATGATTTGATGGATTGTTTGAGTGGGTCAAAGTATTTTACTAAAATAGATATGAAGAGTGGATATCATCAAATAAGAATTAGAGGAGACGAGTGGAAGTTTGCATTTAAAACAAACAGTGGATTGTATGAGTGGTTAGTGATGCCTTTTGGACTCACTGATGCACCTAGCATGTTCACGAGATTGATGAATGAAGTCTTGAAGGAATATGCAGGCAAGTTTGTTATTGTTTGTCTTGATGATATTCTGGTCTTTAGCAGAAGTAAAGAAGAACATCTAGAGCATCTTAAATTGTTTTTAATAACTCTGTAGGAAGAGAAGCTACTGATAAATCTGAAGAAATGTAGTTTTATGAAAGAAGAATTAATTTACTTGGGATTTGTAGTTTCTAAAGAAGGATTGAAAATGGATCCAAAGAAAGTCTAAGCAATTTGGGACTGGCCTATTCCAAGGAATATGTTTGAGGTAAGGAGTTTTCATGGTCTTGCAAGTTTTTACAGGAAATTTATCAGAGGTTTTGGTCAGATTTGTGCACCAATTCTTGAAACAATCAAGGAGACTAATTAACCTTTCAAGTGGATAGAAGCAGCAAACAAGAATTTTAAGTTGCTGAAGAGGAAAATCACAAAGAAACTAGTTTTAGCTTTACCTGATTTTGGAAAAGTATTTCAAGTTGAAACAGATGCTAGTGGAGTTGCGATTGGAGCAATTTTGAGTCAGGAACAAAGACCAATGGCGTACTTCAATGAGAAATTAAATGAAGTAAAGAAGAAGTATTATTCTTATGATAAAGAATTTTATGCTATTGTACAAGCATTAAAAAGATGGAGACATTATTTTCTACTAAAGGAGTTTATATTGTATTCTGACAATCATACATTGCAGTTCATAAACAACCAGCCGAAATTGAGATAGAAAACATGCCAAGTGGGTAGAGTTTTTGCAGAGCTTTACCTTTGTGATAAAGCACACAAGTGGTAAGTTGAAAAAAGTCATTGATTCTTTAAGCAGGGAAAATTTCATTATCCAAGAATTAAAAGTTGGTGTTGTAGGATTTGAAGAAATGGTTGAAATGTACAAACAGGATGCAGATTTCAAATATATTTACAAAGCAGTTCAAAATCCAGTAGCTCGTAACAGAAGTCAGTGGTTAGATTATCTTATCAAAGGAGGTTTATTGTTTAAAGGCAACAAGTTGTGTATTCCCAAATGTTCTATGAGGGAAAACATAATAAAGGAGAAACATAGTGGAGGATTATCTCGTCACTTTGGACAAGACAAAACACTTGCTCAGGTAAACGCTTTTTATTATTGGCCAAAGATGCAGACAGATGTTAAGAGATTTGTTGAGAAGTGCAGGATATCTCAACACGCCAAAGGGAGAAGCCAGAATACAGTACTGTACCGGCCATTGCTAATGCTAGACTGACCATGGGATGCAATTAGCATGGATTTTGTTTTTGCGTTACCTAAAACTCAATGGGGGAATGATTCTGTTTATGTTGTGGTAGATATATTTTCCAAGATGGCACATTTCATTGCATGTAAAAAGACAAGTGATGCAACACATATTGCTAATCTATTTTTTTTTTCTTCAGAAATTGTAAGATTACATGGATTGCCTATAAGTATTGTGTCTGATAGAGATACAAAGTTTGTAGAGCATTTTTGGAGAACTCTTTGGAAGAAACTAGGAACTAAGCTTAGTTTCAATTCAACATACCATCCTCAAATAGATGGATAGACCGAATTAGTAAACCGAAGCTTGGGGAACATACTGAGAAGTTTAGTGTATAAAAATCCTAAGCAATGGGATTTAGCACTAGCTCAAGCTGAGTTTGCTTATAATGACACTCCAAATCGAAGTACTGGAATGAGTCCATTTCAGATTAATTTTGGGATGAATCCAAGAGGTGTGTATGAGCTCAAAAATTTGGGTAAATAGGAGACAAGAAGTGCAAAAGCTGAAGAGTTTACAGAGAAGATGCAGAGACTACAAGAAGATGTTAAAGGCAAATTGTAGGAAAGCAGTGGTAAATACAAGCAGAGAGAATATATGAAAAGAAGAGAGAAATAATTCCAAGTGGGAGATTTAGTGATGGTGTATTTGAGAAAAGAAAGATTTCCTGCTAAGACTTACAATAAACTGAAAATGAAAAAGATAGGACCATGTAGAATTGTAAGGAAGTTTTCACCTAATGCTTATGAAATTGAATTGCTAGAAGGGATTAGAATATCACCTATCTTTAATGTTGCAAATTTGTATCCGTATAGAGAGACAGAGGCAGAGCTACAGGAGGAAACAACAGAAGATGAAGTTCCAACTTTGAACTTGGAAGAATAAATGCCAAAGACAATTAAGAGAGAGGTGGAAGCTATTTTGGAGAAAAGAGTATCCAAAGAACTAGAGGACAGGTTTATTATCAATATCTAGTCAAATGGAAAGGAAAACCAGTGGAGGATGCTAGTTGGTTGACAACAGTAGAGTTGCAGAAGTATGGAGTAAATAATGATAGTATGAGAGATTATTCTTTTCTTTCCTGGGAGTCTGATGCAGGAGCATATGGACTTAGCCAACATTGTGAAGATTTTTTCACATGTTGTGGCTAAAAGTGTTGAATTTCACTGACCTGAGTGGTCAAAAGTCAATTTTAATTGAGAGGGTTGGATCTCTTGAAAATGATTTATAATTCATTATTGTAATACTTAGGAAATTGTCTTATTTTAGATTGAAGGATAATTTGTTAGCGTAGGTGTGTAATGGAGCTTAGAAATAGAGATTGAGTTTTTCATACAGTGAGAGTAGGATTCGACTCATAAAAAGAAGAAAATGTAATGTAGAAGGATTCACTGAGATGATTGGGGATTGAGAGAGAAGTGAGAGTTGTGTGATAGAGAGGGTTTTGAGATTGAAATAGAGGTCTGTAATTGTTGTAATCAAGCCAAGGGGATGAGACTCTGTAACTATTATTATTTTGAATGAGTTTGTTTTAGTGTGCATATGTGTGTGATCTTGGTGGGAACTCTCGTTTATTCTGTGTATCTATGTTCTGAAGCGCATCTGGGTAATTCCTCTGTTTTTCATATTTTGCTTATAATCTTAGTGTTATGGTTAATCGCAGTCACTAATATTAATAGCGGGGGTAGAAAATCATAGAAGGGTTCGATCGGGTCGAAGTCTCGTACGCAATAGTATCCGTCGATCACAAAGTCAACTATTGATGTCATAGTCAACATCGAGGTTAAGCCTATGTTTAAATCGTGTGTTAGATGAAGAGCCGCTAATCATAGGACCTAATTGATTTTGTTATCCAAGGGATATTAGGGTTTAAAGTAATCATGATTTAAGTCTAAAACTGGGACCCAAACTTTTATAGACCAAGGCTTATCAACCATATCGGCTCCGTGAGGCGGGTAAATGTTGCTCAAGTTCCCCGATGCGATATCACTGACGATCGTTGGATTTGGTTAGGTGAGATCAACAACGTAGAGGGAAGTGATGTTTAGTCACAGTTGCTATTCAATTTTGGAAGTGTTGTTCAATTGCTAGACTACTGTTCAATTACAGATTATTGTTCTATCCGACTGTTGTTCAATTACGGATTGATGTTCAATCCAACTGTTGTTCAATTACGGATTGTTGTTCAATATGATTGCTGTTCAATTGTGGATTGTTGTTTAATTGCAGCGTTTTTCACTTGCCGACTACTGTTCAATTACTGTTTAGTTTTTGTTCAATTGGCAATCTGCATCAGTTCTACAGATCAAGTGAATGTAAACACCCAACATTACCATCAGTGAAGTGATCACTTATTAATAGAATCTCTCATGTACAGTTAGAGAAATGGGATGAAAAAATTGTCTTTCTTTTGAATACTTGAAAATCAGAGGAGATGTCACCATCACCTCTGTCTTGGTGAGAAATTTCCGATGATCTAAAATTTTGTCAAATTTGGACTCTTAGATCTTAAGTTATACTTCCTTAAACTTTCACTTATTAAATTGTCCATTTCCTTTATTCTGCCACGCGACATATTGTTTCATTATTGCCTAACCAAGATATATGGAATTCCAAGGATCTATGCCCATCACATGTGGTATTCCTATTAATAACTACACAAAGGTTACACCTCAACCAAACACCCTACTTATTACCATGACATGATTGTATTAACAACATACATAAGTATATATTTTATATATAAATTAACCAACACTCACAAGATTACAAAGAGCATGAATATGATGGGGACCCACACATATTTCTAGTTATTCATGATCGTTAGAGCATCCAATGGTAGGTGTAGTTTGATGGGACCTTGACTCAAAGGTCGACCTGACTCCCACCAGCAAGCACCACCTCCACCCCATCGGCCCAACCCCAACCTCCTGACCCTCACTCGAAGGTAGGACCAACCTTCCTACAACACAACACCATTCACTTTGTGTGACCCATCCCTGAACTTTGTCTATTTTCACCTTCGAGATCGGTCTAGTCCCCTGATCTGATAGTTCATCGTTCATCTAATTATTCGATGGTAAGTGAAGCCTTGACTCTCCTCTGGTGACGTGACTGGGGGGATTCCCCATCTTAATATCTACCATCCATTCTATGTGATCCATCCAACGTCTCAAACTGTAGTAGGACTTTCCCCCTCCTTAGTTGATGTCACAGAGTGGTAGGTCCTGCAACCCCCCCATCCATCGATCCTTTTGACGAATCAAGGCCATCCATCAAGATAGGCCTCTGCCCATGGTTGTAGGTTATGGTTGTATGGTCAATACACTCGTCCTTAAGGCTAGCACCCACCACAGTCATGTGTCACAATCACACAGGGCTATAGGCCTATCTTGGTGTGTACACTAGGTTCTATCCTAACCCTTGACTATGCACTAGTCACCCAACTATATTTGTGATATATGTATATACGAACACACACACACACATGCTATACATATATATAATGAAAATCACCATCAATACTCATTATAAGAAACTCATTCTCCCTTCGCATTATCATGCTTGTATTTAAGCCAAGAATCCTTTGGCATAGGCCTACAATTGGTTTACCATTATGGGACTATCGTGATTTTTATTACATTCCCTTAGGCTAATATCATAGTAATTAATTGAGGAATGTAGGTAATTAAGCCCAAGGCTTCAATATTTTAAACAACGACGACCATATATATATATGTGTGTGTGTGTGTGTGTGTGTGTGTGTGTGTGTGTTATCATACTTTGAATTAGATGGATTCTCATTTAACATTACAACGAAGGGTTTGCTAATTACTATGCATCATTACTTTTATTTTAATGAGGTTTATTTACCTCATTATTCCGTTTTAACGATGAATTTACAAGTGATGTGGGGATACACACATTTCTAGAAAACATACCTATTGTGGTTCTAATTTATCATTAATTCAGTTAAAAAAACTGAGCTCACATTTAATTAAATAACCATGGAACCTAATATCCTTGTGAAGTAAGTAACCATACTGAAGCACAATTGTGTCAACAATGCAATTCCTCTCTCTCTCTCTCTCTTGATATATATATATATATATATATATATAATATATAATATATATATATATATAATATATATATTTAATATATATATATTATTATATATATAATATATTATATATATATAGAAGAACAATAGTGCAAACCACAATATAATTCCATATTCAAATAACAACTTCACTTTAACGAAGTCGAGGTAGGCACCATAACAATATGTATGTAAATAACTCTCACACATGTGTTCACCATAATATCCATTCACCATGACAATCAATATCAACAACCGTAACAAAGAGTTATGAAGATAACCAAATTCTCTGGCCCAATATTATACATAGATGTCTCATTACTATTACTAAAAAACCTATAGTGACCACAACTATTTCTAACCAGGATGAAAGATACACTTCCGAAATTTGCCTCCCTGAACATGGAATCTACCAGAGTTAATAACCCAAATTCTATAATCACCACACCATCTAGAACATGCATTATGGAGTTCTTATTTATGAGAGAACATGTCTCATAACACATGTAACATAAGTTCAATATCATATCAATTCCAAGAAACATTCAATATGTTCATGAACAAGGGTTGGTCTTCTATAACACAGAGAAATAAGGCTTGCTTATACTTAAGCTTGGAGATGCTAGGAATGAAAATCCAAGAACCTGGGCATTCATTAATAGAATACCTAGATCAACATCCATGTCAAATAGACATACCAATAGGGCTAGAGGGGAAGAAAGGAATCTCTAATATTCTCCCTCGGAATTATAAATAATGTTGATAAGAGCTTGCAATAAAACAAGATCATGTTACTGCAATTATGAAGGAATTCCCATGCAGGTTACTCTAAGAAGGTAACCGTTATACACACATTGCTAGAATATAATTTAAGCTTAGCACCATGACTATTCAATCAAGGATTTACCTCATCGTGCCAACACCTTCAAATCATTATCAACAACGTGCTAGTCAACTTTTATAAGTAATGAAATTTACCTAGGCCTCGTTCAACAACAATATCAGTTCAAAACAGAATGTAAACACATATTCATTTTTATTAAGAGAATGAGTGAGAATTATCTTGAAGACTATTAGGCAACTGTGTTTGGGACTATGACTCTCCACCCAACCATAGACAATTGCAACCAAGCTCTTACTTATAATTGTCACCTCCGAGCTAGATTCTAGAGACTAAGGAGTCTTTTTCTCTGAGTTCTCTTTTCAATATCTTGATTGCCCTCTTTTATCAATTTGAATGGCCTCTATTCCTTCTATGCTGATTTGTTCCAGCATCAAATTCTCTCTCCCTACAATTCCTTTTGTTGTGTTGCTCCTTGTAGCTAGAGTCCTCTCTCCTTGTCTTGCACTCCCTATATTACACTATCTCTCGTATTTTATAACCATTACCACACCCTTGTAATTTGAATAGCCTTTATTTCCTTCCTATTGCACTATCCCTAGTTGTTTGAACTCCCCACTACCTTCCTTCTTACAGTGACCTTCCACAATCTTTATAGCCAATAGGAAGGACACCACCTATCCAATTATTTTCAAATTAGTCTGCTGGTTGGATTGTTGCAGTGGGTAGCTAGCATACCATACCAACTAGTAGCCTATCATTTTTCCTCTTTTATTTCTTTTCCTTTTTCCTTGTAAATTTTTCCAAAGCAAGCATGGCCATGTGTACTCCTCTTGAAGCCATCAATTGTGAAAAATATCAAGCATTAAATTTCACCACCTAGCTTTCAAGAGTTGTCATGACACATATATATAAAATAAAAAAAAAAAAAAACATTTGAAAATAGTCATACTATTTCTTGATGCCTTATATGTTCATGTCTTTACAATATTTTCAGTATTCTATGCATTTCCTTCAACCGTCAAGTAAAAAGTTTTATAGGCATTAAGTTATAATTCATCCATTTTTCAATGGTCCTCTTTGTAGTCTTTGGATACTTTAGGCATATCTAGGCCAACTTGGATTGTTCCTTTCCTTGGAGTATTACCTACCTCCAATGTCCATTTTTTATTTTATTTTATTTTATTTTTTTTAATTTGATTTTTAATTTTTAATTAATTAATTTATTTAATTTTTATTTATTTATTTATTTATTTTTATTTTTATATTTTTTATCTTGAGCCCTTTGTTCCCTCAGCGATCATTTCTTGGTTCATTGTTTCTGGGAACACCCCCCATGTGTTTATGATTCCAATCAAATATGCTCATGACCAAGAAACAAAATTTATTTTCATCCTTCCCTTCTCTACTTCTCAGTCCCTCGGGAAATCCAGTTAAAACCCTTCCATGTAGTCACTCACCTTCCAAGTTTAGGCATCCCCTTCTTTACTTCTTGTTAGGTGTGGAGCTTGATTATTTTCTTGATTGTTTAGAGGTTGTTGTTTCAGTCGTGTTGGATCCCTGTTCCTAATGGGGTGGAAACACCACCCATTGAATCATTGTCAGGGGGCTCCAGGGGGAGGGAGATGGTGAATTTTATGAGCCCCCCACCCCCATAGGTGGGGTTTCGGGGGTAGTGCCCCTGAAGCTAAAAATAGATGAAAATTTTCCTTGTGGAATATTGTATTTTTGTAGTCAATCTGAGTCATTCATTAGGAAAATGATATGATGGTAGAAGTTATGTTAATTTAGGGTTTTTTTCCCTAGAAGGCACCCCCTCGATTTATATGAGGGAATTATGTTGCGGTTGTGGATTATTATTCTGATCGAGAGAGACAGAGGAGACTGTGTGAGAGAAAATAGGAAATTACTGAGGATCTATTGTAGGTTGTATCTCATTTTGTTGGATAATATAAAAGGAACGACTAGTTGTTTCTCCATGGACGTAGCCCAAATTAGGTGAACCACGTATATCTGTGTCTCTTTTGTTTTATGCAATTTTGTATTTACGTTTCCACAATATTTTTCTCATTTCATTGCTTCGTTAATTAATTTCTAACAATGGGTATCATAGCCGAAGGTATTTTTGGCTAATAAATTCGCAGGAGAGAAGGGTTCCTAGTTTGAGTGGGAGCAATGGTGGAAGATGGTAGTTTAGGGTCGGGAAATTTAACGACCAAAACAACTAGTTGTGGAAAATGAAAATGGAATATCATTTGTATCAGAAATATATGTATCTACCATTGAGCGAAAAATCAAAGAACTTTACGAGTATGACTGACACAGAATGGGAGATTATCGACAAAAAGGCACTAGGAACAATACAGTTGTGTCTATTAGCATTGGTGGAATTTAACATTTCAAAGGAAATGGAAACATAAGGCTTAATGAAGGCATTGGCCAAACTATATGAAAAACCCTTGGACTCAAAAAAGGTATTTCTTATGAAGCATATATTAATATGAAGATGTCAGAAGGTGGATCTTTTGTTGATCATTTCAATGAATTTAACACGGTTACTAGTTACTTAAGTTTTGTAGGGGTAAATTTTGATGATGAAGTTAGGGCTCTATTATTTTTGTGCTCATTTCTAGAAAGTTGGAATGAATTAGTTATGGCTATTAGTAACTTTGTCTCTAGATCTAGTACTTTAAAGTTTGATGATCTTGTTGGTGCCATCCTTAGTGAGGAAATGCGAAGGAAAAGCTCCGGTGAGACATTAGGTAATTCTTTGACTGCAAAGATTGGGACAAGAAAAATGGAAATAGGAAGGAGCCCAGGAAATCACAGTAAGTCAAGAAAAGTTAGATCCAAATCCAAATCGGGGATAGTGTGTTGGAAATGTGGGAGTAAAGGACACATGAAGAAAGACTGCAAATCTCGGAAGGGAAAAGAAGGAGACGGACAATAAGAGAAAAATCATGAAGCAAATGTGACATATGATGTGTTGCAAGATGCTTTTATTATTTCATTAGAGATTATTATTGATGCTTGGGTGGTTGATTCAGGGGCTTCATTCCATGCCACACCTGATAGGAAACATTTTCATGACTATGATCAAGGAGATTTTAGACATGTTCGTTTGGGTGATGATAAACCTTGTAAAATCATTGAAATGGATATGGTTTTTACAAAGAAATAAAATGTAAACCAATGGCTATTGAAGGAGGTAAGGCATGTTCTAGATCTGAAGAAAAATCTAATTTCAATAGGGTAGTTAGGTGATGAAGGTTGTGTAACTACATTCACATACAAAACTTGGAAGGTCACTAAAGAAGCCCTGGTAATAGCAAAAGGAGAAAAGGTAGGTAAATTGTATTTATGAAATGGTATTTCTTATTTTGTTAATTCTTTGACCTCCATAAGAGAATATATGACATTGTGGCATCATAGGCTTGGGCACATGAGTGAGAAATGGATGCAGATTCTTCACTCAAGAAATTTGTTACCGGGTTTGAAGCATGTTGATTTGGATTTCTGTGAAAATTATGTTTACGGAAAATAGAAGAGAGTCAGATTTATCAGAGTTGGGAAGGAAAAGAAGAGTGAAAAATTAGAGCTTGTGCATACAAATGTATGGGGACCTACTTAGGTATCACCTCTTAGTGGCTCTCACTATTATGTTACTTTTATTAATGGCGCAACTAGAAACAAATGGATTTATTGTATTCAGAATAAAAACGATGTATTTGATACTTTCAAGAAATTGAAATCTTTGATTGAGAATGAGACATGAAATAATTTAAAGTGTCTCAAATCAGAAAATGGAGGAGAATACTACAACAAAGAGTTTTATAACTACTATTCAGAGCATGAGATTTATAGAGAGAAGATAGTTACAGGAACACCACAGGAAAATGATGTGTCAGAAAGGATGAACAAGACAATCATGGAGCGTGTAAGGTGCATGATATTGAATGCCCCTTACAATTTTGGGAAGATGTTTTAGATAATGTTGTTTATCTAATAAACAGAGGGCCGTCAAGTTCCTTGGATGGTGGTATTCTAGAGGAGGCATGCATAGGTAAAAAGGTAAACTACTCATTTTTAAAGACTCTCAGTTATGAAGCCTTTGTTCACATTAATAAAGAAAATAGAACAAATCTTGAGGAAAAATAAAGGAAATGTACCTTTATTGGATATGGTGTTAATGATTTTGGTAATCGTTTATATGATTATGAAAATCACAAAATCATTAGGAGCAGAGATGTCATATTTAATGAAAAGGTATTGCATAAGAATTAGATCCAGGGAAAGAAACAAGAAAAAGAAAACAAAAAATATACATCGCTTGATGAGATCATAGAAAAATTAAAGGTGCCTAAAAATCATAGTGATCAGCAGCCACCACAACAACAACAACCACAAAAACAACAAGCACCTCAAACACCTAAAAGGAGTGTTAGAAGATCTACCAGGACAAGTAGACCCCCTAAACGATACTCTCCTTCATTATATTATGTGTTGACTGATTCTGGTGAACCAAAAATATATGAAGAAGCAATGTAGGTAGAAATCGGGAAGAAGTGGGAGCAAGACATGGAAGAAGTGATGGACTTCTTGATGCACAACTAGAATTGATACTTAGTCAAGTTTCCTATAGGCAAAACAACATTGCAAAATAAATTTCTTCAAAGATTAAAGGAAGAAGATGGATGTAAACAAAGGTATAAGGCTAGACTTGTGGTGAAGGGGTTTTCACAAAAGAAAGGTATAGACTTTGATGAAATTTTTCCTCCTATTGTTATAATGACTTCAACCAAAACTATATCCTGACAAGCATCCAATAGCCTTTTTTTCTTGCTGACACATTGGATCAGTTGTCATCCCATCAAGTACCCAATGCCTTCTCTTCACTTTGACCATGTACACAAACTAGGTCGGTTGCCATTGTGGAAAGCACCTAGTGCCTTCTCTTCTCTTCTCTCTGATTCCAAACTTATTAAGTGCCTCATCGACCCCAAGACAAGAACTTAGTAACAAATAAATATAAATAAGCCCAGTCGCTACCCCATGGATATGAGCACTACAAAACCAGGTAGTCTTATGTTGACATGAATAAAGGTGTATTCCTCACCTTCGTAGGCCCAAGTAGTCACATACTTGTCTATTCCACATATTACACAATACAAGGACCTAGATAGTCCCATACCTATATGCCCCAAAACATTACACAACACATGAACGTATACACAGTGTACCACAACACATATATACACAATACGCATAACAAATGCATATGTACGACACAATATATACACAAAACACATAGCACAATACAATATGCATATAACAATGTTGAAAATATAGAGACCACTCCATCTCCTTCCATAGACACCAAGAAATATTTCCTCTAATGTCTTCCCCACATGCCACAGATCATACTACTTTCATTTTGTTGATATATATTCTTCAACATTCCTTGTTCATAACATAACATGGGCATAATTTACGAATCATATTCACATGCTATTAAAATAATAGATCAACTAGGGCTACTTTTTCCCACTTGATTCCTCATTAGCCAACAATTTTGCATGCCATCCAGATTTACATAAAATGAATATAAACCATCATTATTTTATAAGAATAACTCTTGACTAGACTTTGTCAGTCAAAATGGCATATATGTATGTATATATTATATTATATATATATTATTATATATATATTATATAATATATAGTTTGGTTAGGAACATATCATAGACTTGTATATGTGCATTGAAGTAGGGTCAGAAAACTTCCTTGTACCATTCTCATGGTTACCATGTCATTGTCCATTATTTCCCATGGAATAAATAGCCACTCGACCTGCATAGCATTGTTCACTAAATCCTAGACACAACATATGTATTGATATATGTCGAAGAGGGTCAGAATTGGGAATAAATCCCTTCATTTAAGAAATATATGCATCAGCCAAAGGAATTCCTTCACTGGAATTCTTTTGGTTCCTTCTTTATGGTGTTGTTGCTCTTAGTTGCACTTTTTCATATACAACATTCCAACTTCTCTTATTCCATCCTTGAGTTTTATTTATGCATCGGTTTTTCTTTCATTGCATTCTTGATTTATCCCTCCTTGGTCCTTTCATCGGGTTTCTGCAACTTTACTGCCATACCCAACAACTTTCTCAGCCCCAAGCGTGACATTCAAATACCATAAATTGTAGCTAAAATCCCAATATGACCTGTTTGATGGCAACAAAACCCTAGGATCATGATCTCTAATACCAAATCTTACGAACCATGAACCTTAAAAATGATAAGAACCCAATAATTATAATCCTTTTTTTTGGGTGGGGGGGTGAGTGGGGTGGTTGGGGGGAGGGGAGGAGTGGGGGTTGTTTTACAATGAATATAATATACAAGACAGATTGAGGATTCTAAGACTAGGTCTTCTCAATATAAAATAAAGGATACCAAGGGTTATAATTAGAATAAAATGGGACAGTGAAAGGTTCTAGCCTACATAAAAATATAACAAAATAAATTTAATCACTCAATATATAGGGATTAATAAGGGATTTTAGGGTTAACATAGGACTTATATATATATATATAAACAATTTAATCTTCCAAGAGGTCTCATATACTCCCAATGTTTATTCAATTTCACTTATGGCTTTTTGCCTTCCTCTCAAGTGAGTTAAAATTTTCCATAATCCATAATGTTTTGGTTTCCAACATTTCCCTCCTTAATTTGAAGGGATGTATGTAATTCCAACAAGAGAGATAAATTATGGAATTTTAGAGTATCCAATGGTTATAAGTGCTCTCTGAATCTATTGATTTAAGGAATAATGCAAACCAAATAGGTAGTAGAAGTCGAAGTCTTCAATGGTGGTTTAAGGCTAACCATCAATTCTGGAACTTGGCTCAAAGAAGTTCATGAAACAAATTGGAATCTAGCTAGAAGTTGTTGTCTTTTTCAAAATGGAAGTGAACTATAATAGTGGTTTAAATGTGACCATAATTTTTTTGTCTAAAATAAGTTGTAATTCTTATACTAAGTGGTGGTTAAGGAGGACCACAAACCAAATGGTGCTCATGGAACATGGTTCTATCTTTCGCTATAACTATGATTCTAGCTATAGCTAACTTCATCTTTAGGCACTATTTGTTGGATCTAGTTCTTGTTGTGGCTCTAGCTCACTTGGTTTTGTTTGAATGATAAGACATCAAAACTTGAAGACTTATTATCAATCATTAATATTCCCCCATGTGATATACAAGGTAATAAGTAAAAAATATCTCAATTGAAAGATGTGTTAATACTTAAAAAATAATTATACGATATGATCAATATATCTTCTTGGCTATTGATAACCATTTTCAAGAAACAATCCATCCAAGGTGAATATTTGTTCTTGTAGGGCTCTTATGATTGGAAAATTTGTTCGAATGATGATTATGTTTTCCACAATTCTCAAATGATGAAGATAAGAAAATTGATATTTCATGTAGCCAACTCAAGGACAATGTTGGCATTCAGAAATCTAATGTGGGAGTAGAGAATCTGAAGAATGTGAAAGGACACTTCCTTTTCTTATCCAAAACCAATTATGTGCTTGTTGTTGATGACTTCTTCCCAAGATCTGATGACGGGCTTGGGAAGTGCAAGTGGAACATATTCGTCTTCATTTGAACTACTCCTAAAGTGGTTTCATGTGTTGGTTGTTTAAAGTATTTCTCAAACTCAAAAAGAGTGTTGTTTTGAACAAGGACTAGTTTGGAATGATGGCCTTCTTTTGTAGTTCATATTGTTGGATTTTTTATTCAAGTTGGAGAATCTAAATTTTGTTATGTGCATCTTGTAAATATATTTTAACATAGGTGAGAGTGGCTTTGTTGATTTTGACTATATCATCAACAGTGGATATTTTCAAAATATTCAATAACTCTAATATGTTATCAATTTGTGCCATTTTTAGGCTTAATAAATGAAGGGTGTTGGATTCTATTAAAGATGCACCCATTTATGACGAAAATTATGTAAATGACAATGAGCCCTCAATTTTCTTAATCAGCCATTTTACAAAGTTTGGTGATACAAAGTATTGGCATGAGCATACCACAATGCGCATCTTCTCCTCTTCTCATTTAATTTTCCAAGTTATGGATATTAGTATGCATGTAATGTGACCAAGAGTTGCTGTCATCTTTTGCATGATCAATGGGTTGAGATATATGGTATTCAGTAATTCAATCCAAAGTGTTTATTTATTTATTTTGAGAACCACACCATATTTCCAAGTGTAGGTAAAAAATGAGAAACTCCACCACTAGAAGAATTCCATGTTTCTATCTAGTCTTCATGTACATCAAATAAATCCATGATGACTAGTGACACTTAGAACCAACCTTCTATTTACACATAATCATACCCTTATTGTGGTCATTTTACTATGGTCAATTATACCATTTTCGAACCAACATATCTTCTTCAACTAGGAACTTAGAAATGTGCCCTCCTTATCACCAATAGTCATTATAATTCACTTTTCAACACTTACACTGCATAATGCACAATATCTCCATGAGTCGTGTATCTATTCACGCATAGCATTCTCAATCCATACACAATAGATCCATTACCCAATTTGATTCCAACAACTCTAGTTTAGCCACTTGCAAACTAATTTTCACTGACCTTTTGTAGGGAAATCACTAGCAAAAAATCAACATGATCTTGTGCAGGGAACAAGGACATGTTTATAACAAATTCCTTGTTGGCGTATTTTCTACATCTCTTCCTCAACATCCAATCGCCTCACTCTCACACAATTATCCTTACCATTACCCCCCTTTATTTTGATACTATATTCAATATTCTAATTCCTTCAACACCTTAGGATCACCCTAATCACTTCTATACCTAAGCTTTGGAAAGTACTTCATCCCAAAGCTCAATTGCACCCACCATTGACTTCTCAAGTAGTATCTCAATAAACTGGTTAGTATATCTTCTTAAAATTGGTAGTTTTATACAAATGCATAATATTAGTCTACAATCAACACTTCACATACAAAATTCAATCCACATTCAACAAAACCATTTCATAGCCAGTTACAACAACAAAATATAGTAGAAATTATTTTACCTTATCCCTATAATCGAACTAGTCCCAGAAAAGAACTCCAGTCTACTTAATTCCTTCACATCAAAGTGTTGCGGTGTGGTGAAAAGCTTGAGATTTGTCAGTGGAAGTCAAATCTCAATATGTTTAGGTGTTATGTGCTTGAAAAATAAAGATTGAGGAATAAAATAAATTGAATTAGGAAGAATAATTCAAGGGAGGGAGCAAAGTCCGTTGAATTTAGCTCCACCAAAGTGGTGAGTGGCATCAACCTTAGTAGGAACTTACAACCCATATCTACACGAGATAGCAAGCTCTTGGCATAAGAGTTTTTTTCTTTACAAGATGAATAAACCAAGGTTTTTCAAATTTCCATAACACTTTTTCTACTATAAATTGTAGCTCACAGTGACAACACGAAGATATAATGAAAAATATGATCCATGAAACTTTCTCCCTATAATATGATTAAAAAAATACACTACTCTACCTTTTTTCTTAACTAGAATCAACACCACCAGGAATCATATTAAGGAAATAAGTTGGAAACAATTTAATGGAGTAATGGTCACAAACATTGAGATAAATGGTGTTGATTTTATGCGAGAGGGGACTAGGGAGAATGGTTGTGGAAGAAGAATGGAAAAGATGCATACCCTAAGATTGACGCACAATGCTAATGAATATTATTTGAACTTTGTAAGGAGGAGTGCCTAGGTTGAGAAAGGCCATAGAACTCATTAAGCATAAACTCTAAGGCCATAAAACATGTGGTAACTTTGATACCACTATGAAAACATAGGAAAAAATGGAGAACTAGATAGATAAGAATGTGATAAATTTCTCATTCATTTGATAGACACAAATACATTGCTTATGACCCTTGGTTTCATCTTCCAAGAGGTCTCTTGGACTCCTGATTGTTGTTCAAGTTCACTTGTGGCTTTTCAACTTCCTCTCAAGTGAATAATATACAAGCCTAAGAATTGGGTTTTCAATACATTGATATATAAATTATTCTAACATATATATTGGGAAAATACAAATCAATTAGAGAAGGTCAACAAGAAAAAAGGACAAGAAAAACTTGTTTACTTGTAGGTATCCGTGCACATAATCTTGTGATAATGAAACAAAAAATAAAACCTCCTTTTTCATTCATGCATGAGATATATAAATAATATTAATCTAGTTGTTTGGAACAATTTCTGTGAGTAGAGTGCCTTGAATTTCAATTATTGTCCCTATTTTTTTTATAATGATTTTTCCCTAATTTCTAATAATGATTTTGTCTCATAACGAGTTTACAATTTATTTTATAACTATATATGTTATTTGTGTGTATTCCATTTCTAATTATCTTATATTAACAATTTTAATATCTTAGACAAATTTCATACATGTTGAAGTCGCAAATCATTTAAGAGGACAAAATGTAAGTCAACCATGCAACTTTTTTACGGCCTATTTTTTTCTTAATTAGGAAACATGTTTTTTCATTGCATAAGCAATTATAATACACATTTTGGAATGATATTTTGGAATAATGTACCATTTAAGTTCATCCTTTCAAAAAAACATCTAAATTTGGTATCCCAATCATTTTTGTCTTTAAACTTTCAAGACAAAATTTTGAACCAATGGAGAGGGCATGTTATGTACCTAAAACCATCGTATTTATTATGAAATAAAATATATGCATATGAAGTTTGTTGCAATTGATATTGATATATATTGGATCACTATATCAATTTTCATCTATCTTGATGCTTTCAAAGTGGAAAAATTGGAGGAATAAGATTGTAGGTTCTTTTTCACTCACTATCCCAGTTTGGAAATTTGGGGATGAAAAACTTCAAGGGCCATTTTGATGCATTAATTACCATTCCTAGTGGTATCAAACTTGCCATAGACCTATATTCCATAAACTACACATCGATATGTTTCCAATGGTGTAATAATCACCTCAAATAAATATCGTATGAGAAAGTTATGCCTCTCAAAAATTGACCTATCGTGATTGACCACCATAATACAAGAGTCTTTGAAAATGGTTGTTATTGATGTCAAAGGTTGTCCAAATGAAAGATAGTGTTACATATTCAAATAAAAAATTTTGAGACATTTCCAAGATATATGTCACACATTCTGGAAATATTAATTTTGGATTTTTGATGCCCCATTTAGATACCCTATGTTTGAATGCATTTTTACTCCAATTACCTAGCTCAAATGGGAGCATAATATAAATGGTTTGAAATATTATTCCAAGACCTTTACAATAATATATGGAACTCCCTCTAATTCCTCACAGTTGAGGGGAAATAATTTTTTGAATATTCATTCTACATTCTACCAGTTGCACAAGTCAACCCAGGTAGTGGACAAGTCAACTAGGAAGTGGACTAATCTACTCAATCTAGACCTAAAATGCACTATAAATAAGCGTGAGAAGGAGAATTTATAGCCACTTTATCAAGAAAATTGGTTCTATTCTAAGGTAGTGAAGAATTAGGTTAGAGGTTCATGCCTCATGAACCAAAAGTAAAATAAGTGAAGACGAGTTGGAGGAATTTTTGTGAGATATATTCGCTACCCTACTTGGGCTATAAAAGGGTTTTTCACGCACTTTTTGGGAATATTTTTTTTTATGGTTTGAAGGAGGCGAATTATAGGATGGAGGAGGCTGAATTTTGGTCTAATCTAAAGTATGAATTTCAACCCTATTGTAGACCAAGTTTCATCCCTATTTGAGACCAAGTTTTATCCCTATTGGAGTTCGATTTTCAACCTTGATGGAGGCCAACTTTAGCCCAATTAGAGGCTGAGTTTTGGCCCTATTGGAGGTTGACTTTTGGCCCTACTAGAAGATGAGTTTATCCATGTTGAATTTTGAGTTATAGACCTATTGGAGGTTGAGTTGTATTCTTGGTTAGAGGTTGAGTTATAGACTTGTTGGAGGACAAGTTTTAGACTAAGTTTTGTACAAGCTGCCAGGAATGGACTTTCTTTAAACAAATTCCAAGGCTATATGTTGTCTTTTGAATAATTGTACGTTGGTTCTTACTAAGGATTAGTGTCCTCATCTTCTTGACAAGTTAGAGCCTGCAATTTTTGTAAGTTAGTGCTTATAGAGAATTAGTGTCCTCACAAGTGGTTGTAATAAATTGAAGATTGTTTGAAAAGAATTCAAGTGTTTCTTCTTCAAATTTGGATTTTCACTTTAATATTTGTGTTCATGCATAGTTTTGATAATTTATTATCTTACGACATTTTAGTTTAATATTAATTGTTAAGTAATGAAATATTGATTCATCCTCCCCCCACCCCCACCCCACCCCCCCAACCCCCCCCCTCCACAAAGTATTTCCAACAATTTGTATTAGATTCGGCTTTTTCAAGAACAGTCTAACATCTAGAAGAAGATATTACAAGAGTCATGACTAGTTGTGAATGCTCAATAAAAGTTCCTTTGCCTGATGAAACAATTTTTTTCCTTATGGAACATAAGAATGAAAACCCACATGATGTATCTTGGTGCTAAAGTTTGGCATATATAAGGTTCCATCTTGTCCCTTAGATAATCATGGGAAAATGGCTTATGTCTCCAATGCAAAATGTATGAATGCCATCTTAGATGGTTTGTTGTATTTATAATTTGTTAAAGTTATGTAGTGTGAATCAACTAAAGATATTTCGGACAATCTTGTAAGCAATTATGAAGGAGAGGAAGAAGTAAAGAAGGCAAAGATTTAGATATTCTGGAGGTAATTTGAAAGCTTGAAAATTAATGACGAAGAATATTTTTCTTTTTATTTTCTTCAAGTAGATGAAGTGGTTAATTCTCTCAAAGGAATTCGTGAAAGAGTTGAAGAAACAATAGTTGTTCAAACATTTAGAGGTATTTGCATTTGCATTTTGATGCCAAAGTCTATGCAATAGAAAAATTAAAGGATTTAGAGAATCTAAAAATGGATGAGATTCACAAAATTCTCACTGCTTATGAAATGAGGACAAGAAACTCATCACGTAAGGAATAAACATTTAAAGAACCTAAAAAGTCAAGAAAATGTAAGTCTGGTGACTACTCCAGTGATGAATCTGATAAAGAAATGGCTCATCTAGTTAGAAAACTAAAGAAAATATATAGATCCAAAGTTAAGTTGCCTCTAATATATTTTAATTGTGGTAATGTAGAAAATTTTGTTGCTAAGTGTCCTTTCATGGAAGATAGTAATGACAAGGAATGATCTGAATGGGAAGTGGAATGCACCCATGGTATTGTTACTCAAGAAGGCTATAAATAATGAGCCTCACTTTGTAAAAAGACAAATTTATCTACAAAAATGTAGTTGAAACTATTTTTCTTCATTGTAATAAAAAGTTTTTTCGGTGTTTTCTTCTTTTCTCTCCATGTTCAAATTTCTATTGATCTTTTCCCTTTAAGATTTGAATCAGTGGTATCAAGGTGGGTTCTGACTATTAAATTTTCTTAGGGAAACATTGTTCTTTGATATGATAGTTTCATTTCATCATTAATACATTAATTTCACCCAATATCATCATTCCATTATTCATATCTACACCATTATACATCATCATATGCAATTACATAGAAAGAAACAACATCACCAACATCATCAATGTAAAGGAACATAAAAGGAATAGTAGAAGAAAATCATACACACATATAGAGACAACAGGATTGATCCAAGACCAGTACAAAACCCACTATGGGGAAAACCTTTGCAAATATTCTTCTTCTTAGATCGTCATCAAATGATGTAGCAAAAGAGAGTACAATGATCCATAACTTTATCTATGCACCAAAACTATAACGATATCTATGAAATATATCTAATCATGCTAGAAATTAGAACCCTCATATTGATGGTTGTAATTTGTTGTCACAAATTGATGTCAATTATTGTATAATGTCACTGTGTCGAACATTGTTGAGCATTGTTGTCACTGTCAATGAGCCCAATACATATGTTTGCGGTGGAAACTACCAAATCAGATCTATGGATATATAAAACATTAGAGAGAAACCCATATCTACCATATCACTAAAGCCAACTGAAGTCAAGATGTCGAACCCTAGATCTGAACTCTAGTCACTCTCATCAAAATTGTCTATGTGTGACCCAAACTCCCTGGTCGCTCTCTCAGTCACTGTATGAGAGAGAATGTGACTGCACGGTCACTCTCAGGAAGTATTTATGTGTGTGAATATGGTGCAATACACTTAAAACCTATCATCTCTCCCTTACTATTTTTGTGAGAGTGGCCGAGATGTCCTGGTCGCTCTCAGGACCACTCTATGCGAGTGACTGGGGACCAAAACCTCTAGAGTCCAGATCTACCTCTAAAGCCATAGTCGCTCCCGTAAGCCTCTATGTCAGCATCCAAGGGTCTATAGTCGCTCCCATAGGCTTCTGTGCCAGCGTCTAGGGACCAAAATGCTATGTTCTATGACAACAACAGAGATCCAAAAGACCCTAACCTAGAGTAAACCTTTCGCCTGTGATTTTGGACCCTTGAGCAAACTCCTTCCGTCGAACTTGTGTGAACCAAGAAAAAAGAGAAGAGAATATGTGTCCAAATGATCTTGATGTCTATTCTATTTATAGATTTTTCTGAGGGTTAACTTGGGGTCAATACTAACCCAAGCAGTTACTCATGTGGTTAGGGCCAACCCATTCCATAATACATGTATGAATAAAATAATTCATAACTCAACTTTTGCTTGACCAAATTGGGTGATATTTAGGTCGCTTTTGGTCCTCTTGAAAAGCGGAATCTAATGAAATGATAATATCGGTCATTTTAGCTTTCCAAGGTGGAATTTTACCGTAGTTGCAAAAATTAACACTCCCTCTCAACTACGGAGAATTTCACCTACCAATATCTGTCCATCGAACAATATGCCATTCTGGAATCTTCGAGTGTCATCATGTATCATCATGGATAATATATGTCATGTATTCTTCATGTCATGTATATCTCAAGTGTATCATCATCACAAATCATCATTGTACATCTCAATCTATCCTTTGCTTATTCCTCCTTATCACTTTATTATTCCTGCTCGTATGTTGAACATTCTCGGATCTAGAAGAAGAAAAAATTTTCACAGAGGGGAGCTCAAGCTACCACCCTCTATCCATCAATATGTTATTTGGAATCTCTTTAGTGGGTTGCTATCCTGAATATCATTATCAATCGTCATTGGAGAGCATATCATCAAGGAGCACATCTCAACCTGGAACCACATCAAAGAGAAAAAGCTTCCACCCATACCAAGAAATAGGATAACTCATCACATAAGGAAGTACACCCTCGACCCAGGAATTTCATCAGGGAGCCTACCCTCAACCAAAATCATATTGGGTTATCTCAACCCATCCGATTGCCTACTAATCTTCCCATCGATGACCCATAATAGTCATGTGGCAGAACACCTACATCATAATCGACTTGGGTTGTACACCCCAAGTACACTCAACTTGTTTGCCTAAATGAGGAGTGGTATTCCCATCAAACTGGCCTAGTTGAAGGTATGATGCCAACTGGGGTATACTCTGCAAAGACAAAGTAGGGGAGCAGCATTCTCGGACCCTTTAAAGATAGGGGAGTAACATTATTCAGCCTTAGGTAACAGATAGGGTAACACCATATTGTCTAGAGTTCCCTCAACCCTAGGATCCCTCTATCTCAATTCCTCACCCTAGGATCTCAAACAGGGAGGAAGAGTTGACTCAGTGTTCTTGATTAGTGTTGATCTCATCATCAACTTGTCTTAATAGAAGTTGTTTCATGTTCATACAGAACATCAAATCAAATATCATGTCAGATCATATATAATCATATGAACCACAAAAGGATACCATAATCATCCTCCCTCATAAAGAGGTGCCAACCACAAGCCTGGTCTTGTTTTGAACAACTGCACTATCTCAATATATGAAAGTATCTTGGTCCCAACTATAAATATGGGAATTAATGCCAATCAGATCATCATAATGTATCCTTGTTATATCCAGATCATTCTCAAACAACTCCCTAAGGATCTTATTTATCATGCTTCACAGCTAGCCATGCTAGCAACATCATGATCAACCTCGGTCATGCTATGGACCTCTCATTCAAGATATCATGGAAGATCACATACTAAAGAAACATCCAAATGTGCTTATCAACAAAAATCTCAAATATCAGTAATACATTTGCGCAGACACATATCATAGGAGAAATATCTCATTCTCAAAACTAGAATACCTCATACAGATATTTCAAAGCATGCTCAGTGACAACTCTATGTGAATGAAGCAACTCACTCATGAATTTATCCAGATTCTATGTACATCATACATATACAGATGGATGTTCAAAACAGGACATCAATGCTTCAACTATCGGATGGCATGTCAAGTTCAACAAAATCTTGAACTTCAAATTAGAGTATCCAAGGATTTTCAATTTTCATTATTCAAATACATTTTCCAATAGCTTTGCAATATGGAATTTCTTTCCCAAATTCCAGAAAATCAATTCATCATGCCATGATACATCATTTTGGGCTTCATAATCCATCTCCCTCTAATTTATAACATCAAAGGCTCATCACCAATCATAAGTAGATCATTAGGATATAAAACCAAAACCAAAATCATAATCAATATCAAATCCATACCTTGGAATGCATCATCCTCACTTCATCAGATAACTGTCAAATCTAGACATATCTGGATTGCAATGCTCTGAGAATAATGCCTTTATAATCCAACATAATCATACTTACATAACTCAATGTTGTACCATCAACAAAAAAATCAATTTATTAGAGTTTCGAAGCCAGATCATTGCCATTATCAAAGTAATCATTATCATAGTATTAATACTTTCAATCAGGAGGCAAGTGGAGCTCATATCAAATCATGACTTTATCATGCCAACAAGTCATTGATTATCAATCTGAGCTTGATTAAGTCATTCTCATAATCATAATACAAGTCATCACGTCACTAGGTGAAAATGCATAGATCAAGGATGAGTCATGTAGGTTCCATTTTCCATGACAAATCACAACTATCATTACTTCAACCATTGTGCTAAGAACAAGGAGGCCAATCTCCAAATACCCACATAATTCATCATGCCCTCGTAGTATTGATATCATGGAAAATCAATAATCGTCAAATCAGATCACTAGACATCAGGTCAAGTCCTAATTCTATTATAGTCAAATCACATCTCAATCATCAATTCAAAGTTATTGTCAAGCATCATGACAAAACACCAGCAATGCCAAATCAAGCCAACATAGTGACATATCTATATGTATGTCATGGTCACATGCAAACACAAGTTTAGTCTACATGTTCATGTTATGGCAAACATTCAACCTTTTTGTGCTAGAAAATATTGTTGTTATCTGCAATACATCTATGGTACATATATATTTTAGGTGACCGTCTAATTTCATGCATAATACTTCATTATATGATCAATAATTTAACTCAACAACTTCATAAATCAATTAACAATGGCATAATATATTAGGGACATCATGATTTAGAGTTCAGACAGATTCAGAAAGCTTTAGATGATGGTCAACAATAGTCAAACCCCTGGTCGCTCTCTTCAGGTTAGCATGAGAGCGACTTTAGCTACATGGACATTGTCTAGGCCTTAGAAAGCATGCGTCTAGGTACAAAATATCCTAAATATGTGATTGCATCTGGAGCATAAACCCTAATTTTTGTAAGGGCTTCAGATCTAAGATTCTGATGTATATCAATATTGTCAGATGCACATAAATCATACATCAACAACATAGAATACAAATAGTAATAAGGGTAAGAATATTGAGAAGAGATTCTCCCTTTGACTGGGGATCTACATCATTCATCTTCATTCATGTAAGAAACATGTCTCTGGTACAGTCATGCAACAATAGATCTGTTAGATCATAAACATATGTCTATGAACATCATGACATCAATATTTCCTCAAAGGTTAGACTCAAAGAAGCAGATAGATGCAACATCATATCTCAAAGATTATGAACACAATAACATTTTCTGTCAAGTAATTCCATCAAGTTATTGCATCCAGTTTAACCATATGTCATCAAGACAAGACCATAGGAAATAAAAGGTCTAGAATATCAATCTTACACTTATATCTCTCACATCAAGGTTATCATTCTCTTCATGACTAATGAGATCAAATTAGGTCATTCAGTAAAGCTTTGTCAAAACAACAAGAGTGTAAATCACTCTTTCCATATGATTTCATCATGTTTATCACAAACATTACTAGCAGAATCATGTATATGATTCAATGAACTATCCTTCTATATGAAATCCATCATGACAAGTATTAAGAGTATCGTTTTCTAGAGCCAAGGTCCTAGCCTTCTTTATAGGATCAAGATATCCAACAGATAGATCATAGATATTAGCCAAACTTCAAGTGTATCAATGTATCAACATTAGATAACCTTGCAGAATTCAAGAAGGTCAAAATGTCAACACCAAGTGCATAATTTCATCATAGGAGACATATATCCAAGTCACTTTCATATGCATGTATGAGCCATTAAAGAAATAGGCATTCTCATCATACCTTAGGGCTTACTGATCCAATAGTTGAAACAAAACATGCCATGCATATCTTGTGGTATTCAAATACCTGAGCACCTACTCATTAGTCACAGGCTACGTGAAGCACTTTTTCATCTTTTCATCAAGTACCTCTTTATCTCTTTCCATATCTACATCTCAAAGTGATCCTACATAAGGATCTACACATCTCATCTCATTAAGGAGGTTAGAAACATCCATATACTCAAATACATATGCAGGAAGTAATAAACATAATCATCAAATCAATAAGTCTAACAAGTAAGAAGCATCATAAGTAAATAAATACTTATATTCAATGAGAGGTGATCCTCTCCCTCTTGAACCAATCTTCAAGAGACATCAATGTCCATGGTCCATATACCAATGTTTTCTTAAAGTATCCAAATAGATCTGCTAGGGATTATCCCATCTATGGCTTCATCAAATCTCCCACAAGTGCTTGAGGATCTTCTCATTGGCCTTACTATATCTCATATAGTTTCCATAAAACAAGGTTTCTCTTCAACCCTAACCTCATAGAATCCATCAAACCCTAATAATCAAGTTACCTAGGGTTTTCTTCAAACCCTAGAATTATTTTAGGTCTTCACCATCCTCTTCTTGCTTCCATCAATAGTGTCGTCATTATGGTGATCTCCATGGATTTTCTTTAGCCCACCTTTGATACCATGTTAAGGTTTCTTAGGGTGAAATTGTTCTTTGCTATGGTAGTTGCATTTCATCATTAATACATTAAGTTCACCCCATATCATCATTGCATTATTCATATCTACACCATTATACATCAACATATGAAATTGCATGCAAAGAAACAACATCACCAATAGAACATAAAAGGAACAGTAGAAGAAAAGAATACACACATATAGAGACACCAAGATTGGTCCAAGACTAGGGAAAAAACCACTATGGAGAAAACCCTTGAAAATCTTCTTCTTCTTAGATCGTCATCAAATGATGCAGAAAAAGAGAGTACAATGATCCATAACTTTATCTATGCAGCAAAACAATAATGATATCTATGAAACAAATCTAATCATGTTAGGAATAAGAACCCTCATAATGATGGTTGTAATGTGTTTTCACAAATTCATATCAACTATTGGATATTGTTGCCACTGTGTCGAACGTTGGTGAGAACTGTTGTCACTATCAATGAGCCCAATATATATGTTTGCAACAGAAACTAACAAATCATATCTACAAATATATAGATATGTATAATAGCAGAGAGAAACCTAGATATTCCATATCACTGAAGTCAATTGAATTCAAGATGTCAAACCCTAGATCTGAACTCTGGTCGCTCTCATCTAAATTGTCTGTGTGTGATCAAAACACCTTGGTCACTCTCTTGGTCACTGTATGTAGGAGAATGTGACTGCACGGTTGCTCTTAGGAAGTCTTTATGCATGTGACTATTGCACAATACACTTAAAAACTAGATTCACTCTCTTATTTTTGTTGTGTGAGTAACTAAGATGTCCTAGTCGCTCTTAGGACCACTCTATGTGAGCGACTGAGGACCGAAACCTCCAGACCTGCCCCTGAAACCATAGTTTCTCCCATAAGCCTTTGTGTCGGCATCTAAGGGTCTATATTCACTATCATAGGCTTGTGTGCCAGCATCCAGGGACAAGAATGCCATGTTCTGTGCTAGTGACTGAGATCGAGAAGACCCTAACCCAGAGTGAACCTTTCACCTGTGATTTCAGACCCTTGAGTGAACTCCTTCCGTCGAACCTGTTGGAACCAAGACAAAAGAGAAGAGAAAATGTGTCCAAATGATCTTGAGGTCTCTTATATTTATAAATTTTCCTGAGGGTTCACTTGGGGTTAAGACTAACCCAAGCACTTACTCATGTGGTTAGGTTCGAACCATTCCATAATACATGTATGCATAAAATAATTCATAACTCAACTTTTGCTTGACCAAATTGGGTGATCTTTAGGTCAATTTTGGTCCTTTCGAAAACAGGAATATAATTAAATCATAATATCATTCATTTGATCTATCCAAGGTGGAATTTTATTGCAGTTGCAAAAAATAATAGTAACTCCATGGAAATCAAGGTTTTAAGGGTCTCGAGTGGAAGTTTGAATGTCAACACTACAAGTTGAACATTTTTGTCAGCCATGACTATTAGAAATGGCTTTAGTGTTGCCCCCCTCTGAGGAACACATTCCTACAAACCAGGATGAGGTTGAAAATGACTTGTATGTTTCCCTATAGGAATTCTTCGACCTAAATCCCATATTTCACAAACACTCATTATATGTAACAAGCGAGAACTATGCGGGAAAGTATATTCCTTCCCTGATCTTGTACATGCTAAACCATCTAGAAAATAATAGGGTATTTCCATTGCAACACTATGCATTAGCCATTGAAAATGGATTGACTCACCCTGTTATGCAGGTGCAATCTCACACCTTTATTGCATACACTTTGGGAGTCATAGACTCACAATAAAAGCTCCATCTCAAATCTATGCAACAGGAGGTATTGAGCCTTACCTGCTAGCAAAACTGGCTTGTATCTAGGAAAGAGATCAGCCCTTTGCAACCCTCACATTCAAGATTAGAAAGGAAGAATATAAATTTGTGTTCTTATTACAAGAATTGATGATTAGGAATTCCTAAAAGTTTGTCATTCCGGAGGTTTGTACCATAATATTTGAGACTCAAGTTTGAGTTTCAACTAGAGATAGGCATGGTGTGGATTCTCATGGCCACATGTGATACCATTATGAATATCAAAACCTACCTTGGGGTGGCATCCAATGGTTTTTTAAACCCCGATATCCCAACATCTCTCAATGGTTTATAAACATTAGTATATTTTGATTGCACAAAACAAGGGTTTCTGACAACCCCATAGAAGGATAAAATGAATCAATAAATTGGAAATTCTAAATCAAGATGACCATATTCTCTGAGTTTTCAAGAAAATATTTCAATTGTTGTGTTCATATGATTCTTTTGCCATTATTTTTCCTTTCATTGAAGGGATATTTGAACATCAAGCATGCAATTTTTTTTTTGTCGCAATTGAAACTAAAAAGTCCCACCACCTTAGAACTCAATTAATGATGACTCGTAAATTCCTTCAAGCTAGAAGGATTGGCCGAAATCCATCTGCAATCTTCCTCAAGGGAAATAAAAACTGTGTCGGGAAATGAAAGGTCAATGCACTTCGATTATCATATCCTTCAGAGGCATGGAAGACATTGCTTGGTCAGTTCTCTTTCTCTCCAAATCTCTTGGAAAAATGCAATCGGTTACCTTTCATCCCACCTCTTCCATTGCATTCCTTAACCCACGTAGTTTCACTTTTATTCTTGGGTAGCCTTTTGAAGCTCAGGATGGAAATGACCAGAAGAGGATGTCAGAATAGAGATTCCCTCTGTTATTGATGAATAAATAAGTATGAACTCCTTCGGGTAAAGCTTCCCTCTGCCGCTGCTAAGCACATGGTCGAAAGTACCGATGATGAAATATTTGTGAGAAAGGATCCCCTTGTTATTGCTAAAAATATCTTTAAAGGTAGCTTTGGGACAAATTTTCCCTCGTGTTAATCCCATGTCCAAAGATAGTGGTTTCCAATAGGAAGTTATTAGCCTGCATAGTCCTTTTCAGTATGAAGAATGTTCAATCAATTATTTTAGTTCAAATAAAGAAACTAGAGAGGATGTTGCTAACATACAAATTCAGTGGGAATATTTTCTCTCTAACACAGATGATTGGTAGGATAATAGGAGAAATAAGAGGCATCTTAGCATCCCATATTTCATGCACAAGGATGCATGTGAAGCATTGTGGATTGAAAATAAATCTAATCCAGCATGGATGAAAAATGTGTTAGCTACATATGGGGTATCAAAGTGAAGGGTTTACAGGAATGTTAAGGCAGACCTTATCCAAGGTCTTAGTGGTCATATCATCATTCTTGGACTTGGACTTTCAAAAAGCACATAAAAAACTGGATTGGTTATTGGCAAGTCAAACTTCCCATTTGCAAGAGCTAACGAGAGAGTTAACAGAGATGGGGAAATTGTCGATTGGATACTGCCAATGGAATCCAACGATATTTTAAAGATCAACCATTTTTTGGGCTTCCAATACATCACATACACTACGCAATGGTTATTACATAAGTTAAAACATGTCATTACCATAAGAATTGCAAGACACTCGGCATCTATCAATACTATTATCACTCCCATAATTGAAAGAAACTCTTTATTTATTGGTACCACTTGGAGCCCTACCATTCCCTATTTTGTAGCTTTTACAGAACCAGAAAGGGGTCATATCAACTATTTTTACACCCACTAGTGGACTAGCTATTGTTACTTCCACACCTATACGAGTATGTGGAGAAGGCAATACTCCCATTCCCACACTTGTTCAAAGTAGCAAGGGTCCTGTTATAGAACAAATTTGAGTTCAATCATCCTCCATTGCCAATATTGTTAGGATGAGGGTGGCATTGGAAGTATCGATGCAATGACATTCAATAAAATATTATCCCCATCATCATCATTATGTTAGTGTTCATTATGATGATAGGGGAATTGAAATAAAAATGCTTGAGTACTTGGGGGAAGCCTTTACAACATCTAATTAGATAGTGAGAATCTACTAAGATAAGCCACCATATTTTTCCCAAGCAGATCGACAAGCGAACTATCTCCAGGTTCATTTGCTAGGCCATGCACTCTGAGTCTCATAGTTGGCCCACAAGCATTCTAAGGTATCTCTATCATCAGACCTCATTCATCAATTTTATGGGTCAACCACACAAAACCCTTGCCATTGTAGTCCACTTGCTAGGTCATACATTATCGACATCATAATTGGCCTACAAGCATTATAGGGTATCTTTATCCTCAAATCTTTGTTCATCATGGTTATGGGTCATCCATAAACTCGTGGTTACGTGTAAACCACACAAAACCCTTCTCTTCATTGGATCATATTCAACAAGGGCTTCTCAGGCAGTAACTTGACGCAATGGGGACCATTGCTTCCTAAGGGGGGAGGAGTGATCTGAATGGAAAGTGGCAGCCACTCATGGTATTGACTCATGGTATTATAACTCAAGAGGCTATAAATAATGAGTCAGACTTTGTAAAAATATAGATTGAGCTACCACAATATAGTTGCAACTATTTTTATTTGTTGTAATAAAATAAAAATGGTGCTTTCTTCTTCTCTCTCCACATTCAAATTTCTTTGATCCTTGCCCTCTAATATTGGGATCAAGGAAGAACCTAGAAAAATGGGTCTTCAAAGAAAAATATTCAAAAAAAGAAAAATCTCTACCCCAAAGAGGATAATCATTTCCCTAAAGAAGAAGAATATGATTATGATGATGATGGAAGACATATCCTATTTTTAGCCACAAATAAAGAATCCAACATAGACAAATCAAAAGAGAAAAAAGAAAAAGCAGAAGAAGGTGTTGAAGGCACAATGGATCTCGAAGAAAAACTCAGCAATAAATTAGAAGAGGTTGATAACCTCAAGAAGAAGAGAAAAATAATATCCAAGGAAATCATCTTCATCAAGTCTGAAAAAGAGGAAGCAAAAATAGTGGAAGAAGTGGTGAGCAGTCACCTAAAAGAAAAGGAAGAAAATTGTGAGAAGGTTGAAACAAGAATTATCACATTAAGGAAAGATCTAGATAAACTCAACAAAAACATGAAAATATCTCAAACCCGAGATGTTATTCTCAATTTTCAAAGACCACCATATGAAAATACGTTAGAGAAATTTTGAGGTAAAAAATGGGCCTCAAAACAAAAATGTACAAGAAAAATCAACTTTATAAGAACCAGTAGATTCAATGTGATGATGTCAACCATGGGGGATGATTCACGATTTTTAGAGTAAAAAGGTAAAAGGATAAAAAAAATATTATATAGATATATATATTATATATAAGATAAACCTTTTCAACTTATCTCCCTATGATTTTACTCAAATTTCAAGCGGGAGCACTCGTTGTATGAAAATTTTAATTTTGTATCCAAGGAGTACCCATTTTGCATACTTTCGATGGACCCTACTACATAGCAAATGTGAAATACATAAAAAATGTGATTTCAATCATGTTTTTTATGTATTTCACATTTTTCAATAAGGTCCATTGATCACGTTTTTAATTTATTCCACTTTTTTGTGTAGTAGGGTCCATTGAAAGTATGGAACATGGGTATTCCTTGGATGAAAAAATAATTTTTTCATTGAACGAGTGCTCCCACTTGAAATTTGAGTAAAATTATAGGGAGATAAATTGAATATACAAGTTGAAAAAATAGTTTTTTCTCTTTTCTCTCCAAAACATGATGAGGTAATCTAATATTATTTTATTATTTCCACTATTATTTTATCATATTCCTTAGGAGGCCCATTTTTTACCTCAATTTTTCTCTAATTCCAGTCTTTGTATATGGGTGAGACTTCATACAAAGAAGATGCAAGTCCTAAGTCACCAGGAAAGGAATTTGAAGAAAATCCTAAAAGCTCTAATCTCAACAAGAGGAATGACAAAAGTCGCAAGGAGTATGGAAACATTGCTACACCAAAAAGCTATGTTGATGCTCTCAAGAAGTCCATTCACAATGTAGGTAGCAATACAATAAGGGAAAAATACCAACAATCTTCTACAAAATAGATCAACTCAAGGAGAAATGTTCCATTAAGGAAATCATGCATAGCCAAGTATTGAACTATTTTTATGGGTCACTATTTTTTATGCAAGAATTTTGGACATCAAGCAAGAGAGTGTAAAGCTTATAATGATTATGAAAAAGGTTCTTACCACACCTATAGGAATAATATTTTCAACAACATAATAAGAGATATTAATGGCATAATCCTTATGCTCCATTATCTAAGTATAGTATAGAGTGTTATAAATGAAAAAAATTTGAACATATGGCATGAGATTGTCCACCAAAATCAACAGGAATTTGGAAGGAAAATTAGGAAGAACCACCAATAGAAAAATGTGGATTGATTATGTATGCTCAAAACAATCAAAGTGGTACACTGATAGTGTATGCTCCAGATACATGGCTTATAGATCAAAATAAATTTACACTCTAAAAGAAGGAAAAGGAGAAAATGTGTCTTTTGGAGACAATGGATCTACAAGAATCATTGAAAGAGGTGTTGTAAGCCTTGTAAATGATAGGACATAAGAACAAAAAGTTTTATACATTAAGGGATCAAACATAATCTCTTAAGTGTCATTCAAATTAGTGATCAAGGTTATGATCTCACTGTTTATGATAAAAATTATAAAATAAGGAATACTAAATCAGGAAGATTAATGGAAAGAGAAATAAGGAATCCAATAAATGTATATATTCCTGATGAAATTCAAGGAGAAAAATGCTACATTGGATAGACAGGTGAGATTTGGTTATGGCATAAAAGGCTAGGACACTTGATTTTTAGCAGTTTGTTAAATATTAGCAGAAAACAAGTAGTGAGAGATATGCCCAAAGTCTCAAAACTAACACGTCATATGTGAATCATGTCAACATAGGAAAAAACAAGAGTGAGGTTCAAATCAAGGGAATGCTCGATATCAAGACCACTAGATCTTGTTCACACATATCTATGCAAACCAACAAGAACACCAACCATACAAGGTGAAAGGTATTTTATGTTGTTTATTGATGATTACACCATAATGTTATGGGTTGCATTTCTTAAATAAAAATCATAAGAACTAAATACTTCCAATTAATTCAAGGCCTTAGTTGAAAATGAAAGAAATCTTAGAATCAAGTGTTTAAGATCAAATAGAGGAGGTGAATTTACCTCAAATGACTTTAATGAATTTTATGAGAAATATGGAATCAAGAGCTAACTTTTAGTCACAAGAACTCCACAATAAAATGGAGTCGTAGAAAGAAGAATATATCAGTACAAGAAACAATCAGAACAATGTGGTTAGAAGCTAAATTACCAGATAAGTTTTGGAAAGACGCAGTTGTTGCAACATTTTAAATCATGACTGAGAGAACAACTCTGAATTAATAATGACAAGACATCATATGAAGTATGGAAAATAAGGCCAACTTCAGTGGAGTATTTCAGAATTTTTCGAAGAAAATATTACATGAATATAAATGATGATAAATTGGGAAAATTTGATTCTATAGTAAACGAAGGAATATTTCTTAGATACTCAACAAGAAGAAAATATTATAAATGCTACAATAAAAGACTACACAAATTTGTGGAATGTATTGATGTAAGAATAGATGAAACTTGGCTAGAGAAATAACTAGAAAAAAAAAAATGAGAATTCAAAAGATACCATATACATGGACAAAGAAGAGATTACAACAAATGAAGAAGAGTCTCAATCCATAACAAAATTTAAATTTGTGCAAAAACATCACCTAAAGAACCAAATTATTGGAGATTTTGATGCAAGTATACAAACCCAAAGAAGAATTACCAATTCACTAGAAAAATTCAACCTTGCCTTGCTATTCAAAATAAATCCAAAGTACTTTTCACAAGCTAGTAAGGACCAACATTGAGTGAATGCTATGGAAGAAGAATTGAATCAAATTTAGAAAAATGGAACTTGGGAACTTGTGCCACGAACGAAAGAAAAAATTGTCATTAAGACTAAGTGGGTAGTAAAAAAAAATGAATGAATATGGAAAATATATCATAAATAAGGCAAGACACGTATGTATGTAAGGGATATGCACAAATTGAAGTATTTGATTAAAAAAAAACCTTTTCTCCAATTGCTAGATTAGAAACAATTGCCATTTACGTGTTTTAAAGGCTTCAAATTTTATCAGATGGATGTTTAATTAGCCTTTCTAAATGGATTTTTAAAGGAAGAAGTATACAAAACGAGTATAAGGTTTTTTCTTTTCAAAAAATAAAGACTGTGTGTAAATTGAAGAAAGTTATATATGGATTAAAACAAGCTCCAAGAGCTTGGTATGCCAAGCTATACCACTATCTTCATCAACAATGGTTCAAAAGACGGGTTGTTGATAATAATATATACATCAATATAGAAAAGGACAACTTATTAATTACACTTGTATATGTGGACGATCTCATTTTCGGAAGCAATAATGATGATATGAGTCATGGATTTGCTCAGGAAATGTTAAAGGAATTTGAAATGTCAATGGTTGGATAATTATCCTTCTTCCTTGAACTGCAAGTTTCTCAAACGAATGAAGAAATATTCATTTCCCAATTCAAATACCTCAAGGATATGCTTAAGTGGTTTGGAATGGAAGAATGTGCACTAGTTAGTACCCCTATGTACCAGATGCAAGTTAAGTCAGAATGATGAATCTCTTGAAGTCACCTCAACTCTTTACAAGTTTATGATTGGGAGTATACTATACTTGATAACTTCAAGAACATATACTTGAACTGGATCTCTAGCCATTACACTTTGATTGTCACACCAAAGTGTATTTGGATGCTACCACTAGAATCCAAACTTCTAAAAGGAACCCACAAAGTTTCTTGACTTGCATTATCTATTTCTTGATAGTTTTATTTTTCTAAAGTGAGAAAGAGCTTATTGCTTCTTACAAGCATAGGTGATGGGTATAGTTCTAAGACTAGAAACACAACATATAATAATTTTCAAATCCTCAGGGTAACATATTAATCAAAATTAGTAAAACCAACCAACAAAGGAGTCCCCCTAAACCTGGGAACTTGTGCCACGACCGAAAGAAAAAGTGTCATTAAGACTAACTGGGTCATCAAAAACAAAATTAATGAATATGGAAAATATATCATAAATAAGGCAAGACACATGTGTATGTAAGGGATATGCACAAATTGAAGTAATTGATAAAAACCTTTTCTCTAGTTTCTAGATTAGAAACAATTGCCATTTACGTGTTTTAAAGGCTTCAAATTTTATCAGCTAGATGTTTGATTAGCCTTTATAAATGGATTTTTAAAGGAAGAAGTATACAGAACAAGTATACAATTTTTTATTTTCCAAAAATAAAGACTATGTATGTAAATTGAAGAAAGTTATCTATGGATTAAAACAAGCTCCAAGAGCTTGGTTGTAAGGACTCTGGACACCACATATCTCCACAATGGTATGATATTGTCCACTTTGGGCCTAAGCCCTCATGGATATACATCAAGATAGAAAAGGACAATTTTTTAATGACACTTGTATATGTGGACGATCTCATTTTCAGAGGCAATAATGATGATATGAGTCGTGGATTTGCTGAGGAAATGTTAAAGGAATTTGAAATGTCAATGGTTGGATAATTATCCTTCTTCCTTGAACTACAAGTTTCTCAAATGAATGAAGAAATATTCATTTTCCAATTCAAATGCCTCAAGGAGATGCTTAAGTGGTTTGGAATGGAAGAATGTGCACTAGTTAGTACCCCTATGATTACCAAATGAAAGTTAAGTCAGGATAATGAATCTCTTGAAGTCGCCTCAACTCTTTACAAGTTTAATCACCACCAAATAAATCTCATATGCAAGTAGCAAAGAGGATATTTTGAAATTTAAAGGTCACACTCGATTTTGGGCTTTGTTATCCTAAAAGTACAAATTTCACATAACGACCTACACAGATGTTGATTGGGTAGGTAGCATTGATGACAGAAAAAACACCAGTGGGAGTCAAGGAAATTTTTAAGCATGGAAGTTTATCTTGAGTTTAGAAACCTTGGAAAATCTTACTAGTCCCTAATATGTAAATTATAATTTTTTTGGTGATAGTTTTGTAGAAATACTTAGATTTCCAACGATTTTATATTAGTCGATATAATATTTTGGTGATTTTTAAGGTAAAATAATCGTGTACTATAAAATTTGGGCAAATCATTTTAGAAAAAAATGGAAAATGGTGGATCTTTTTTTTGGAAAAAGCATGTAAAATTAGCCCACCTGTGAATATTAGCCCCTAAATTTTTTCATGGTGGGAGTGCATTTTTCTCATGAGATTTCCTTGTGTCTTGGTCAAGTAGAAAGCAATCATCATTTTCTATTCCTACAAATGAAGCCAAATGCATAGTAGCAATAGAGAGTTGTACCCAAGTTCCCTGGATGAAATAAACTTTGCTTGAAATCAAAGTATAATATGATTAGCCATTTGCCATTTTCTATCACAACACTAGTGCAATCAATATCTCAATAAATCATGTCATGCACTTAAAAACAAATAAAATTCCAATAAAGCCTCATTTCCTCAAAGAACAAGTCGTCGAGCAGAATGTCAAGATGGATTACTTTGGCACTAAAAAATATATATCTAACATCTTAACCAAATCACAACTGAGAGAAACCTTTGAATATCTTAGGAAGAAGTTGGGAGCTATCTCTCCTTTATCTAAGTAAAGGAAGCACAAACTTAAAGGGAGAACCCTTTGCTATTGATGTCAAAGGGGGAGAGAATGTAGTAGGGGGGAGTAGTTGACGAGAAGCATGGAGAGAATATAGACAAGGGGAGCATCTATTATAAGGAGCATATATCAAATTATTTTCATCAATAACAAAGGGGGGTATCGTTGAATATTTTTGGTATTGATCTCAAAGGTTTTCCAAATGAAAGAGAAACTTACATAGTCAAATAGCATATTGCGAGACATTTCCAGTGATATATGGCATGCCTTTTAGATACCCTATATTTGAATGCATTTTTACTCTAATTAAATCACTCAAATGGGAGCATAATATATATGGTTGGAAATATTATTTCAATACCTTTCCAACAGTATATGGAAATCCCATCAAATCATCATGGTTGAGGAGAATTTTTTTGAATATTCATTATACATTATTCTAGTTGCACAAGTCAATTGAGCCAGTCGACAAGTTGACCTAGTATAGAGCCCAAATGCATTATAAATAACTATGAGAAGGAGCATTTCTATCCACTCACTTAAGCAAATAAATTTTTCTCTAAGGAAAGGAAGGAGCAGGTCATAGATTCATACCTCATGAACCAAAGGGAAAAGAAGTGAAGCTGATTTCTAGCAAGGTTGGATGATCTTTTGGGGATATATTTGTTTCCTTGGGCTATAAAGGGTTTCTGGCACCATATTTGGGAAGGTTTTTAGTTCTCGCTTGAATGAGGCTGAATTTTTTTGTGGACGAGGAAAAATTATAGCTTAATCTAGAGGAAGAGTTTCATCCCTATTGGATACCATGTTTCAACACTGTTGGAAGAGTCTCATCTCTAGTGGAGGCTAAGTTTCAGCTCTGTTGGAGGCCGATTTTCATCCATGTTGGTGGCTATGTTTTAGCCTTGTTGGAATATTTTTTTAGCCCTATTGAAGTCTAATTTATAGAAATGTTGGAGGTCGAGTTGTGGTCTTGGTTAGAGGATGATTTATAGAACTATTGGAGGTTGAGTCTTGGTTGGAGGCAAAATTCTAGACTAATTTGTGTACAAGTTTCTAGGAGGGCATAATTTCTTTTAATAGATTCCAATCCTATATGTTTTCTCCTGAGAAACTATACTTTGGTGCTTATTGATGATTGGTGTCATCATCCTCTTAACAGGTTAGAACCTACAATATTTGTAAGTTGGTTCTTATAGAGGATTGGTGTCCTCACAAGTGGTGGTAATAAATTGAATTTTTTTTTAAAATCATTTAAGTGTTTCTTCTTCAAGTTTGGATTTTCACTTTAATCTCTTTTTTCATGCATAATGTTGATAATTTATTATGTGATGATATTTTAGTTTAAGATTAATTATTAAAAGTAATGAATTATTGATTCACCCCCCACCCCCCAGTATTTCCAATAAAGAGAATGCCATGTTAGCCCCTGTTACTCATGGAAAATGGGATATCCACGTGGGGAATATGAAAAAGAATCTAGAAGGGTCAATTTGTAATCATGTTGAGGGTTAAATGGGTCAAATCTAACCCCTAGTTGGCTATTTGGTTGTGTTATAATTGCCACTAGGAGGAAAATGGGTTTCATTCTATTTGTTTGTTACATAGTATAACAAAGTAGCCAAGAGTGGATAAAGAGAGAGAAAAAAGAGGGAATTTGTATTCTATCTCATCCCACAAGCCGTAGGTCTTAATCAACTCCATAGAGAGTTCCTTCTCCTTTGTATTTGCATTATTTCCATTCCAAACAAAAGAGAGCAAAGCAACCTCACGTTCCAGTTTGGTTTTTTCCCAAAAGTATTTTCTCTCAAAACGGTTTCCTAAAGCATATCTTTGTGTTAATTGTGATTGGTATGTATTTGTATGTTTTTGTTCTCTATTTTCCACATTTTATCTAGTGCATGCATAAACAACAAAATTAGTAATGACATATCTAGAATCTAAAGGAATTAATTGTTCATAGTATAGATTTTGGTTTATTTTAATAAATTTGTTTCGATGAACTATCCAATGGAATATCCATGACTACAAATCAAATATCATAGTATTACAATAATTTTATATTCAATCATCTCTCTTGGGTCAACTTATTAGTATTAGTTTGGAAGGAAACCATGCCATAAGGCAAGTTGTATGTTTTTTATAAATAGGTTATTTTCCTATAGGTTGAACACCTTAAGAAACTACTCAACCCTCAAAGAGGGAAACAATCCATAGCCCTAGCCAACACAACCACTTGAGGTAATCTACCAATTAAAAATGGAAATATTTTCCATATGAGTTTCTCACAATCAATCATCAACAAATGACCCTCCATGCTCTTTAAATATATATCTTGGAGAAATTTAGTGATAAGCCATTAATCTATATAGACATTAGTATCAAGTAGAATATGAACCAGTGGATCATTTTATGTATAAAACATATTGTATTTTTCAAATTAGATAACTACAAATGCATACTAATGTATTCTAAGAAAAAACAATAAGAAAACATGATTAATCTAAATATACATTAGAACAACTTGACCTTAACTAACTCCTAAGTGTCTAAAAATCCTAACATCCCCATTTAAGAAGCACTTGGGGAAAGATTGAATGATTTACAAAGGTGACACGATAGGAAAAGGAAAAGTTATTAGAGCTTGTCCCCCTTAATGAAAACTTCACAACTTCTAACATAGATTAAAGTTTGGAAAACTTTACTTCTATGAGAGAGTTTGTGAAAATGTGTGCATCTTTAAGGAATAATAGCACCTTAAGAATCAAATCTTGAATAATATTTTTGATGGAATGCATGTTTCGCTCAATGTGTTTGTTACATTGATTTTGAACTGGATCTCTAGTGAGCTTGCCAATACACTTTGATTGTCACACCAAAGTGTATTTGGATGCTACCACTAGAATCAAAACTTCTAAAATGATTTATTGAACCCACAAGTTTTCTTGACTTGCATTAGATATTGCTTGATAGTTTTATTTTTCTAAAGAGAGAAAGAGATTATTTCTTCTTACAATCCTAGGTGATGGGTATAGTACCATGACTAGAAATACAACCTATAATAATTTTCAAATCCTCAGGGTAACATCCTAATCAAAATCAGTAAAACCAACCAATAAAGGAGTCCCCCCTGAATTGTAATGTATCCCAAACAGAATTGTTCCTTGGATATATTGAAGTATCAATTCTTCTACTTTCTAATGGCTCTCATATATGTTTGCATATACCAAGCAACAACAGTAATATGAAAGGAAATATTAGGATGGGTATGAGTCAATACAAAAGGTTACCAACTAACAATACAAAGAAGTGTATGCTTAAGTTGTAGTATATATGGTAGAAAATTTGACTCCATACTAGAGAGGGGATATGGGGCTAGTTTACAATATTTCATGCCAAAGCAATGAATAAGGTCACAAGAATACATACACTAGGAAATGGAAATTCATTCCTTCATGCACAATGCTTGGAGATAAAGGAAATAAACAAGTTTCCTTAGTTCATCATTTTAAAATTCCTCTCAATGTTGGATTTCAAATGGCTTAAAAGTTTTCATTTATTATCAATGAGAATAATGTCATAAACATATAAAATATTATCATGAGATGGTTATCTACTTTCCTAGTATAGATATTGCAGTGAAAATGGAATCTAGAGACCCATGAACTATAATAAATCCTAAATTGAGTTGTACCTTGGATATATCGAAATACCATTTTTTATACTTAATAATGGATATCATGATTGTTTTTTATATACCAAGAAATAACACCAACATCAAAGGAAATATTAGGATGGGTATGAGTCAAATACAAAAGGTTACCAAATAACTAACAATACAAAGAAGTCCATGCTTTAGGTGTAGTATATATGGTAGCAAGTTTGACCCCATACTATAATGGAGATGGGGATGATTTACAATCCTTCATGTAAAATCGATAAATAAGGTCACATGTATACATACACTAGGAAAGGAAAATTCCTTCCTTGGTTCACAATGCTTGGAGACAAAGGAAATCATACAAATATCATAAGTTCATCATTTCAAAATTCCTCTTTAGGTTGGATTTCACATGGTTTAAAATTTTTGATTTACTACCAATGATAATAAGGTCATCAACATAAATAACAGTATTATGATATGGTTATCTACTTTTGTTGGTACGGACTTTACAGTAAAAATGACATGTAGAAAATATGATGTCAAGAAAAATGTTATCATTTTAGCAAACTAAACTTGAGGATATTTCTTAAGGCCCTATAGAGATTCCTTAAAGCAATAAACAAAGCTAGAGTCACTTTGAACATAGCCAAGATGTTTTTTCATGCTAATTTCTTCTTGCAATTCCCCATGCAAGAAGGAAGATTTAACATCCATCTTATTGACCTCCCATTTATGTGAAGCAAAAAGGGTTAGAATAAGGAGTATGGGATTCATTTTGGCTATAGTGTCAAAGGTTTCATCATATTCAATCCCTTAAACTTGAGAAAATCCTATGGAAACCAACCACACCTCATGTCTTTCAACACTTCTATTTGTTCTATATTTAGTTCTATACACCCATTTACATATGTCAATCTTTTTTCCTTTCAGAAGAGGTACAAGGTCTTGAGTATCATTTTCCATCAAGGAATGATATTTTTCATTCATTAATATGTCCCAATTTGGATGGCCAAAAGCTTCTGCAAATTTTTCTAGATCATGAATCTTTGAAAATTCATAGTCCAAATATTGTACATTTTGGCCCTTTTGGGGCATATTTTCTAGTCATTTTTACCCAAAATCCAATAGGGATTCATTAGAATCACAAGTCTGACTTATGAAATATGCACAATCCAAGTGATATATGAGTTTTCAAGGTTTTCATGGCACTAAGTCTATTTATGCATTTAAATGTCAACAAAAAAACATTATTTCGATAAAACATTATTGTCAGATTCCGACAAAAAAATCCAAAACATAGAGAGTTAAATTACGCCTTTGAAAACTGAGCCAAAAGAGAGGGGGATTGTTGTTGTTATGATTTTTTATGATGCTAATATATAGTATCACTAGTAATATTACCATCAATTGATCATGTTGCATGGGAACATCTAGGAAGCAGTGGCGTTGGTGTGAGTTCATAGTCAACATATCCAACTAGAAGGAAGGTGAACATGCAGAGGCCAACTTTTATCCTCAATATCATCATTTGAATAAGAAAATAGATTTGTATCACTAACAAAATAGTTAGTAAGTAAATTCATATAAATGTCAAATATGGCTTGTAGGTTGAAAATGGAACAAACATCAAATTATGCTCATAAGCCTAGAGATTTTCATCAAACTTAACATCTCTCCTAATAGGAATTTCATTGGGATGAAGTTGAAGAAGAATATAACCTTTGATATGTTCAAAATATACAACAAAAAATCACTCTCACTTTTAGGTTGTAATGCTTTTCTGTCCTCATCAAGAATGTGATCCCATGCTTCACTATTAAACACACAGAAGTGGCTTACATCTAATTTTATTTTACCCCATGCTTGTTTTGATGTTATACCTTTCAAATCCTTTATGGATATGCAATTAATGCATTATGCCCAAAAATTAGAACTTGTTCCCTTAGGTTAGATCATACAATTTTTTATATCCTTTAATGTGTGATTCTTTCTCTCATCAACAGAATTTTGATATGACATATATGGAACAATATGTTCCATCTAAATGCCCCATGCAATGTTGTAAGTTATAATTTTGTCGTTAACATATTCAACTCCATTCTTTTCTCTTAACTTATATAGTTGATGTCTAGGTTGATTTTCTACAAGGGCCTTGTAGGCAAAAAGCATATCAAAAACCTCACTCTTGTATTTTAAGAAATAAACCCAAGTGTGTCTAGAGAAGTCATTAATCAAAGTTAAGTACTTGAAACTAGAGAAATAATCACAAGAAAGAGGAAAACACAAATCACTATGAAAAAGTTATAAAGGGGTCATGGCATGCAAAGAGGCACGTTTATCAAAATTTTCCCAGAAATGCTTTCCAAGAACATGGCCAACAAAATTATCCCCATGAATTTTTCTAAGAAAACTATTAAAACTATAGCGAATGATGTTTTCCAAGAAAACACTTGACACAAACACCAAATTTCAAGAAACAAAAGGGAGACTAGCCACCATAATGTAATTGTGTAACTATTATAAGGAGTGATAGTTTAGATAACCAAACCACTTGTGCCAAATTTTGCTCAATTGAATTCTATGAACAATAAAAATTGATGGAAAATATGATAACCCAAAATTGTCAAATTTCTACAACCTAATAACATCATCAATAATTTTAATTGCTAGGATATGCTTAGGATATTTTAAATCCTTGATTACAATTTGGTGAGTTGAAAGCACTCTTTTTTTATGTTCACTTGAATAAGTGATATGATATATTGATAGAATATTACATGAGACTTAGAACACATAATATGTCATTAAATGCCCATCATCTTGCTAAACTATTCTTGACCCTAGAACACTAAGAGATATATCATCACCAACAAATATTTGCTTGGTATTTGATTCATTAAGAGAAAAAAAATATTCCTTTATCCTTAGCCATATGATAAGATGCTTCAAAATAAATAAGTCACTCATTAAAAGAAGAAGTAAATGTTGCATTGAATGAAACTCCAAAAGTAGAAAGTGTGTATCCATGAGAATAAGAATTAAAATAAGACTAATTAAGATTGATGTTGTACTTATTCATTGTTACTTCTAATGCTTCCATCTTTTTAAATAATTTGGCTTCCAAATTACCATCTCATATATAAAATTACAATGTTTCCCAATCTTCTTACTTTTGATTTAGTTCCTTAGCCTTTACTGGGAGTTGAAACTAGTTGAGAGGGTTTGGGACCCTTGTTTAACTTGTTGTGAAGGTGGTGCTTCTTTGGATGCTTAGATTTATAATTATATTGTGCTAATAAAGCTTTTTTAGATGTACTTGTAGTGCTAATCACTCCAAGATTCAAGATATTATCTTTCTTTCTAACTAAAGAATCACAAAAAGCTTCAAGAGTGGGTGTTTTGTAATCAACCCTTAAAGCTTATTTAATGGAGTAAAAAGTAGATTAAAAAAAAAAAATAGAATAGGCACTAACAAGCTTATCAAGAATAGATATATACATTGGTCACCCTTGATTGGTAGATTACATTCTTCAAGTAAAAGTTTAATTGTTTTAAACTTCGATAGATAATCTTAAATGCAAGAGAAATATCTAAGATTTAAAACAATAAGTTGGCCTTCAAACTAGTGGGCTTAAATCTCATCATGTTTACGAAATATAATTTCTAGTTTTATCGAGGCTTCATCCAATTTTTGAACTCTTTGAAGGTGAAAACATAAATCACTAAAGATGAAATTACGATCAATCCATGTTCTTGGTCAATTTTCTTATCCCATATGGCTTTAATTAAGGCATCAATGGTGTTACTTATTTTCCCAATGTAATCTAGTAAAATCATTTACTTTGTAGTACATCCTTCATATGGGATTTCCATGAGAATTGATTTGAACTAACAAAAAAATATTAGGATTATAAATATTAGAATATGTAAGTGAAATGGATTCAAAATAATAAGCTAATTATATAGATGGAAATATCTCAAGGAACAAAAAAAGTAGTTTAAAATAATCAACACTAAGAATGAACTCTAAATGTTAAGGTTATGTTTTTTTAAAGAGAGGCATAAAATGTAACCAAAGTGTCATGTTGCAAGCACAATTTGGTCCTTGTGGTGATGGTGCATAATGAGATTGCTAAGTTAAAAAAATATCCCTACCTTCTCTAATTTTTTCCTATAAAATCACTTTTACAAATAAGTTAATTTAAGTGTAATCAACATGCCTATTGAGCTCATGGCAAGCCAAAATAAGGTGATATCCCGAAACATAGCTAGAGTTGTTTGAAAGGTTATGACGAATTTGTACATCCATACACATATTTTTTTTTATTTCTTCTTTCAAGTGGGTCTATCTTGATTGGTTGTGGAATGAAGTGTTATCTTCCCCACCCAAATTCTATTCTTGTAAATGACACATTGAGCTCATAATGAGTATATTTCTATAACTTTGGGCTTTGTTGTTGACCTAGCCTTGTGCTCTGAAGAGTCTAGGGTTAACCACGAGTACCATATTTACAACAAGAGGAAGTGCCTAAGGATTCCCCAAGATATGTTACCTAAAAATGGGTGTCTATGTCATATATCTATAAATTTATAATTAAAAAAATTATGGTTCACTTTAACAATTCTTTTCTCTCTAAAAGGATTTTTTTTAATGTTAGAAAACAATTTGTACACAAAAAGGTGTTAATAAAACAACTAGGTTTTTAATTAATTTAATTTAAAAATAATTGAAAACAATATTTTTGACTTCAAAATTATAGAAAAAATATACATTATCACGCTCTGTGTAAACTATGTTCATAGAAAAATACAAAGAAACAAAAATATTTTACACCAAAATTATTGCACAAATCATTTTCTATAATGTGCAAATAAAAGTGGATTTAAACTATTAAAAGACAATATTGTTTTTAAATGTGAGTAAAAATATATCAAGATGTGCTATAGTTTATCTTTTATTGCATATTGAAATTATCAATGTAAATATAATTTTTTTATGTAATTATATTAATAAAAACCTATCAATTTAATTTTTTAAATTGCCAAAAAGACAATAGAAATGGTGACATATCGATGGGATTACCAAGGAATTGATAAATATAAATTTTCTGTTTTTTCTATACCTTTTACCAAATTGTATTTAGTATATTTCCTAAATTGATCATCATGATACCTTGCATTATGACCATTATTGTTTTCTAGATTTCTCTTTATACATATCAACACTTGAGTCTCCCAACCTCTATCATGGTTGGTCCTAAGACCCAAAATTACTTATTCATTTAAATATATTTCATCCATGCTATATGTGTATAACTCAACAAAACTATGGCCTTCCACCCTCAAACAAAGATTCAAACTGAAGTTGTCATTGGAATCCTTATTTACCTCCCAGGCATGCACAACCAAACACATCATTGCACATGAGACATGAATCTATCTTTCATTCACTATAACTATAAAAATATTATGCATAGCTCTAAATGTTGCAAATCTATGCTATATCTAACTATATTTCTCCAAACTTTGTTACCCTATAGACAATGCATTTTAGATACCCTCAAAATTAACAACTTGATAAGAGGTCAAAGAGAAAGTTAAAGAAGGACTATTCTTTCAAAAAGTCCAATAAATATATCAACAAGACTAAGAAATTTTACTCATCAATGAAAAAAGAAGCATTGACATGGAGTAGAACATAACCATTATCAATTCAAAATCAATGATAAAGTCTACAATTCCCAAAAGAAAAAAAAATAAAAGAAAAAAAGATTCTCAAACCTTCATCAAATGAACAAACCACTTTGGAATGGTCCACACAACTTCATTCAAGAAATAAGTTATCATGCATTTGTTCTCAACTTAACACCTTCCACTATGTGGAATGCATCTCTAAATGATGTTCAATATTGAACTTCTCAAGCCTGTTAATCCACTTTTAATCAAACCTTTGATAATATCACATGAATATATAGCCCAATAGTAGTCAATGCCATAAACAATGTACAAATCATGAAAACTAGACAAGTTGTCATTATGTACATGATTGTCAAATATGGATTAAAAATGGTATAAAACATATCAAAGAGGTAGTTTCTACACTAGTGTCCCAATTTTGCAACCATTTGAAAATGTTAGGATGGATTGAATAAGTATAATGATTTTGAGATGTGATCATCAAAACATGGTTTCAAGCAACAACCACAACAAAAACATATTAAAGTGTTAGTATCACTATGTATAAGAAGAAAAAAATTACAAATAGATTTCTATGAGACAAAGATAATGGTGTTTGATGTATGTTTAAGGATTTGCTAAAGAAAAAGTTCAAATATTGCAGCAAAATAGTTTCCTAGTGAAATTTGGTGTTGAAGGAATCCAATAAACACTAGAATGAATTAGATATTAGAAAAATAGTAAGTGTGAAAGTCAATAATGATGTTATATTTTCCAATAAGATTTTGGTTCACTAGTGAGGTTAACAAAGAATTGAGTTATTCACTTGGATTATGTTTTTATTGTGTTTTCCCACTTACACTACATGTTGACAAAGATGAAGCTAAGTCTAGGTTCAAAAAAAATTGGCAAAAAGAGACCACCCTCATACTTGGAATCTAAGTTGAAGGAATTCTAGTGTAGCCCCTTAAGACATATATGAAATCACTTCTACCAAAAAAGAATTTTCAAAGAAATTCTATGTGATGTGGTGTATTCCCCTAGGTGAATTTGGGAAGACATCTGCAATTTGGCTTTGAAATCATGCAATTGAGTTCAAAGCAGGAAAGTGGTTCAACGTGACACTTGTCATTTCGCTTTTTAATTATGTTACTAATATGCATATGTTGTTTCAAAATGACATAATATAAAATTTATTTGGGAAAACAATGTAGGTAGATTCACTTTATTATCAAAATATTTACAACATTTTCTAATTCATAAGAATGTAAAATTCATTTTCTTTGTGCTTCAAATTAACATTTGCAAGTTGGCTTACTTTACCGGCATGTAGTTTGAGGAAAAAAAAAATGTAGGTAGACATGACCATTGCTATATAAATATATTAATATAGTATTATTAAGAAAATGTTACAAATGTTGTTCCTAATAATATTGTAGGAAACTATTCAAAATGACATTGTAAAACGAAAAAATACTATCCAAATAGTTACTACTTATTACTTTATAGACAAATTCATTCTATTATTAAAAT